>JAZKJV010002273.1:0-231162 GCA_037367405.1 Ottelia alismoides
TCGAAAGCAGTCATAAACAATTTGAGCCAGAACAGCAAGTATGGTTATTTGATGCTAGGCTAAAATTATTCCCAGGAAATTACAAAGCAAATGGAAAGGACCATATGTGGTCCGGAAGGTGCATGATAATGGCAGCATTGATATATCCGAACCTTCATCATCTTCCACCTTTAGAGTCAATGGTCAGCGCTTGAAACCATATCTAGATCATGATCCGCCGACCGTTGTTGTTGCCCCGATTCAATTTGGTATGAGATGATTCTTTGACTCACACCTTCGGCATCTCGTACATGATTATCACTGAGATCTAACATTGTATATATTCATCTGTACATCGATCATTCATTCTTTATGGCTCACACCCCATCGTCATCATTTGATTTTGCTATACTTAGGACGTACTTTGTCCTAAGTATGGGGGGGTGTGCACCCTGTGTTTTTCTATTCATTAGATCCTCTCCATTGTCTCCTATTCCTTGTCTATACTTAGGGATATCTCACCCTAAGTATAGGGGGAGACAGTCTGAGTACGATCTGTTCATTCCCACCCTTGACCCTCACTTCAGTGTAGAGTCTGCTATACTTAGGATTATTTGATCCTAAGTATAGGGGGGGACGGTCAACTTCCACGTTCGTTTATTCATTTTATTTACTCTTTAGACCTTTTCTATACTCAGTACGAGTTATGCCTTCTCTTTTCTCTCCGATCTATGAGGACATAGCTCAAGCTAAGTATAGGGGGGTCGTATATACTGCGTATATACTTTAGCCATAACTCGTACTTTCGTATTTTCCTAATAAATATGGCTAATAATTCTTTAAAATTCATTAAAAATCCTTAATAAAAAGATGTGGTTATTCCTCAAATTCTTTTTGTATTTACTGATTAATAAATCAGGTGAAAATGTTTTTTTTGCAAAATGTTTGAAAAATAGTTTGAAAATCCTTGTGAACATTTATTGAAAACTATTTTGACAATGTTTGTTACATGTTTTCAACCTTTGTAAAAATATGTGGTTTGTAAAATTTCTTTTCTTTGTGTGAAATAAAAATGTTTGAAAAATGATTTGTAAATGGTTTGAAAAATGGTTGCAAAAATGTTTTGAAAAACCTATATATATTGTTTTGAAAACCTTTACAAAATGATTTTCGAATGTGTGTACATGTTTGTAAAAATGTTTGTAAAAATTATTTTGGACTATAGTTTTCAAAAAAAATGTTTGGAAAAGCTTGTGTCAAATAAGTTTGAGGAATACATACATCACACCTAAAATTCTTTATGTATATATATGTATAAAATTGATCACTTGCCTTGTAAATTTTTAAAATCCACTTCTTGTAAATATAAAAGCACTCCCGTGTAAAATATTTTCACCTAGTTTTTAGCCAAATCTTTTTATTTTCAAAAAGCCCAAAAACATTTGCAAAATTCAAATCAAAAACATTCGAAAAATCTTTTTGAAAAATACAAAAAATGCATCTGCATATGCATCATCATGCATCATCTTTTCAAAAATCCATGAAAAGTTCAAAATCTTTGAAAATTGCATCACAAAAATATTTTTCTGCATTGCATTTGCATAGCATTCGCATTTTTCGGATTGAGTTTGATACTTGAACAAGTCTAAGTAAAATCCGGAGATTGGAGCTTGATTGGACCTTAAAATCTACCTAATAACATGGACCTTATAGGAACTAGGTTTTGAGGTACTTCAGGTCTAGTTGACTTAATTCTTTGAGGATCACGGGACTTAGTTCAATGGATTCTTGACTGCCTAAGTAGAGTATTTCGGAGCACACGCATGACTCTTGTTGATAATGACCTAACTTGGACACCTGCACCTTTTACATGGCTCGACCGTTGAGTGGTGAGGGGGATTGGATTTGCCGGTATGAGACGCACACAAGTGGAAACACTTGTCCTCCTCTAGGGAGGGAAGTGCACCCCAACCCGTCCAGTGATGAGGAAGTCTAAAGACATGAGAGTGTGGGTTGTAATAAAGCTTCAAAAGAGGGATAGTCTACTGGCTCAAGAGGAAAAACTCCTTATGTAAATGCTGTTGTGAATAGTTTTTCAAAAAAAAAGAAGAAAAAAAAAGGAGACAGGCCTGTACAAAAATAAAATGCTGCAAAAGTATGTACATATGTTGTAAAGCCAATAAGCAAGCTTGAGTTCCAAAGTCATATATGTGAGCCTGCAACAGGATGACTTGACTACACTGGTCTTGCATCCCAGGATAGGTAGCTACACTGGCCACCGTCCATTCTTCTCTTCACCCCCTCCTCTTGAGCTGGTTGCCACTTGAACTTAGAAGGGAATACCCCGCTCCTCGAGGATGGAGTTATTGGATTGGGGAATCATTGGGTTGTCGTACTGGAGAAGTCAGTCTCTTTGCCATTCTAGTTGGGGAGAGCCACCATCACTTACACTGTACGGGCAGAATCATAGTCGTAAGAGTTTGCGTATGAGTTGAAGTATTTCTGACCTGGCTATTGAGGAGACTTGGGCAGAGTTTTGGGATTCTCAGGGACTATTGGATTTCAAATTCAGTTCTCACTAAGGTTCCATCCGCACTAAAATTCTAAAGGTCCGACTTAAGCTCCAAACTTTGATTTTGTGAAGACAAGTTTGATAATCAAATTTGATCCAACTTCTTCTTTTTCTTTTCTTTCTTTTTCTTTCTGCACTTATTGCATAAGTGTTTGCTAGGGACTAGCAAAGGTAAAGTATAGGAGGATGATGAAGCCACATTTCATCATCCTTATTCTATCATTTTGGCATCAAAAATCCTAGCAAATGCATGTAAATATCCTTAATTTCCATATCTTAGCATTCATGCATGTGCATGTAATTAGTGTATAAAACACTGTAATTAAAGCCAAAATTATAGAATAAATAAAAGAAAAGAAAAAGAATAAAATATTGTAAATATTTTATGATCCGAAACCCCGAGACCTAGGCATCTCGATGGCTATGTCGACAAGGAATAAAGTAGGGGGAGATAAGGGCCAAAATACAATAAAAATTCCTTTTGTTTAATTCTTTCTTTAATTATTTTGGGACCTATTTTAGTCCCACCTTTTATACTTTAAATAAAGAAACTTTGTACATAAAAGTTGTATATAATTAAATAAAGAAAAATACAAAATTGATTTCACTCAAAAATAATGCACAGATAAAAAGTTATGATCTGAATAAGATTCCGGAATCCCAACTTCCCAGACTCGTATCTCTCAAATAAAAACTCAAAATTTATCAAACTCACCTTTAATTGTATATAATTTTCAATAATCTATTTAATGAAGGTGGTTTCGTATTTTTCGGAGTTACGGTTTGAAAGATGAGTTTTGGACCCCTATTGTATATTATACCAATTAAAATATTCATTTTATTTATTATTCATTATTTTATTCATTATTTTTTATTATTTCATAGATTATTATATATGTACATATTAAAACTGGAATAAAATGATAAATAAAACATTAAAAAAATAAAATTCTTGTATAAAATACTTAGAAAAATTACCAATGTACTGTGTTAGAACCACGTTTTTGGCCGTTTTCGCCGATTTTTGGAGGATGCATCATGCATCTTTTCACGATGAAGTCTTCTTGACTTTTTATCCTCTTATATCCTCTATACACGTCCAGTATATAGTTTTAGCATTGGATCATGTATTTGCCCTATTTTCTTCAAGCTTTGGAGCATGATTATCATGTTGTCTGACCCCCCCTCTGTTGTGCGTCAGAACATTAGTTTTTGCCAATATTCGCGAATTTTTATAGGCCGATTCGTTCACCCAATCGCTGGGCTTCCTTCTGGACTTTTTCTCTACATACATCCATTATACACGCCCAACCTTTATATCTAGAGTTGAGTTGTCTATTCTCAAGATACACACTGATCTTCTTGCCACCACATCAACTCTCTAACCAGCCTCTGCCACTCCTGTCAGATCCTTGTTTTTGTCCGATTTCACGGATTTTTCAAGGCCGACCCTTTCACCCAATGGCTAAGCTTCCTTCACAACTTTTTCTCCTTTATGTACCCTCATACACGTCCAGAGGTTGCTTGAAGGATTAGATCAACAATTCGCTAGATATCCATCGTTCTTTGGAGTCGCCCACCTCACATGTACAAAAAGACCACATCTTCTTCCAATTCGTTTTTGAACCCTCTTGGACCCATTTTGGCCACCCTCCTCGGAGCTCAAGATAGAGTGAAGTGACAGTGAGCTCTCCAGCTCCCCGGAGGCGCGGCTAGGCGAGTCGAAGGGCGGCTCCATCACCATCTCCGGCCACCTTAGCCGTGAGGTCCATCTCGCCATTCTTGGCTTGAGGTTTCGTATTTTCTTTCATTTTTTTTCTCTTGTTTTCTTGCTCTTTATTCACTTGTAGATCGTAGATTTATTCTAGCATTTCGTTTACTTGCTTTTTAGTCACTTAATCACCTAGTTCATCCCTCCCCGGAGCAAGCTCCGACGAGCTTCGATCCCATCATTTCGACTTTCATTCATCCTCCTCGACGCGGCTTTCATCTCACCGCCGCCATCCTCCGCGATTCTACGTATCCTCATACACAACCCCCTTCATCTTCGGTCACATACGGTGGTCGGAGCACATCCTTCTTCCCTCACTAAAGCGAAGGAAAACCCACTCACATCCCATTTTTTGTGTACCTAACATCTTGGTCGAGTTTTGTACTCGAGCCCTTCTTTTAATTGCAGGTACATCGGAGCACTTTCACGCACATTCCCTTGTTATCCAAGATCAGCTTGATGCCACGTGGATAAGTGGCAAGTTTTGCGGCTATAACCCTGCATTTTTGGTATATTTCAAGAAGTTTTTGAGTATCTTTTGAACTGCAGTTTCGTTCTTATATTTTCATTTGTACCCCTGCACTAAAATGCTCATAACTTGTTCATCTGAACTCCCTTTCACGTGAGATTTTTTTGTTAGAAAGTTGTTTAAGAGTTCTACATCATATCCAAATTTTAGAATTTTCTGATGTACGGAATATTTATGGCAAATTTATGAAGTCAGAGTACTGATTAGGCTTGTTTTGTTGATAACGCTTGAAATACTGAATATCACTTGCTCATTTTTGGATATGTTGTAGTAATTAGCAGGGCCGAATATGGGTTCAAATTTCAACAAAAAATATTGTGATTTGTATCCTGTAGAATTTCTACAATATTTTTAGTGATTGATTTATTTCTGAAGCATCTTTCATCTATTTGAAAATCTAAAAATATGTCCATGTGTCCCTAACTTTGTTCTATAATCCGATATTTTTGGTGTATTTTTATCTTTTTGTTTGAGTAGTCAAAAAAAATAAAAATATCATTTCTACCTTCTTGCAGTCTTTTATTTTTAATATATTCATTACCTTTTAAAAAATTCCAAAAAAATTACATTTTGTTTGTTTATGTATGTTTTAACTTCAGACCAAAAATCATTAAAAATTTCAAAAGAAAACCCCTAAAAATAGCAAAACACCAAAAACCTTCCAAAAAATCTTAAAAATTCTAAAAAAAATCCTAAAAATACAATTTCAGTTTCTGAATTTTCCTTATTTTGTTATCTTTATTAAAAATTAAGTTGAGGAAGTTTTGATTCTGTTTGATATTTTTCATCCTCATTTTAATTTCGGCCAACAACCTATCTCACTATTTACTAGTATTTTTGCCCTTAAAAATACCAAAAAATTAGGAAAAATCTATAAAAATCATAAAAATATTAGAAAAATATAAAAATCACAAAAACATTCCATTTCCTGTATTTTGAGTATTTTCCCCTATTTTTATCCCTCTCTTATCTCTAGTATACATATATATTCCTTATATACATTATATCTTTATTAAAAGAAAAAGAAAATATGAAAGTACAAAATATAAAAAGAAAATACAAAATCAGTAAATTAAAAACCCAAATATAAAAATATAAAATCAAAAATTAAATAAAAAAATATAAAATTCAATACCCACAAAAAAAATAGTACTTGTAGGCACTTGATCACAATCACATTTTGCACTTAGCTTGATCTATCCTGCCTTGCTTCCTGTGTTCGAACTCTCTACATACTTGTACCTATACATCTTTTATGTAGAGTTAAAAATAAATTTGACTCCACATTTGCTTGTCAGTGTTTGATATTTGATTGTGGGTTCATTGTTGATTAATTGCGGGATTTTGTAGTGGTCAAGACATCGACTGTTGATTCGCCTTGTGAATCAATACGACCGCTCTCAATTTCGTGGTTATCAGTAGCACATCTCTCTCTCTCTCTCTTTCTCCTCTCACACACCAACCCTCGCTCTCCCTCTTCTTGGTGGCCGTCCACCATACCCTAGAGGAGAGACTCGTCGTCGCCTACGCCACCGCACCGCCGCTTCGATGCTCTGCGGTTCTCCGTCTACTTGGAGTGCTTCGCTCAGGAGACGTTCGATCTCGTACGATGAGATCAGGAGCAACCGTGCTTGGATCATCTTCTTGGATTGCAAGGACAACGTGACTCATCCCCGCGCTCGCAAGCCGTTACTCCGACGATCGGACTTGAGACAGGAGGTATCTTTTCTTATAGACTCGATCAACCACGCTTCAAGGGGTATTGCATTATACTTGTTGTGGTTATAGATGAAACGATCTGAGAATCGTTCTTCGATCATGTGGTTTCGTCGCATGAAAATTTTAAATTTCGTTGCACCGAACAACTAGTACGACTAGTCGTTCTCCGTCGTATCTGATGCGACGATCACGCTTCCGTGATGCTCTTGAGGATTTCTCCATATCCTTCAAGTGATATCAGAGCCTTAGGTCGAAGTTTTTGTATACAATCCGCAAACCGAGGATGACTTGGGTTCGTGGAAGTCGCGAAAGTTTTTATCGCATTTGATTTTCGCACTTCTGTTTAGTGAATAAATTTGGCACTGTTTAAATTGTTTAAACACGAATTAAACACTTGAATTATGTTCCCCATTAAATAAGGAAGCTATAGGATCTGAGTTTACGTAATTTGGATTTCGTTTGCTCGAGATATGGTTGTTTTAATGAACTTGTATGCACTGTTGCGGAACTGCAATTCTTAACGTGATTAAAGAGTTAATTACAGTTTAGACTTGCCTCGAAATACGTGAAACATCACTTGAATTCTGTCCTAAATCAAATTATCAGTCTATAAAAATTAATTTTGTCTAATTTGGATTTAATATGATTGAGATATGCTAATTTTAGTAAGTAGGGGTCACTGCTAAAATTACATTCCTAATCAAGAACCATGTGATTGTCAATTAATGAAATTAATTGTTAATTTCAAGAAATAATTATGGAAAATATTTGAGAAATATTGTAAGATGATTATTTCCTTAATTGACTTGGCCTCAACCAATAATTGATTAGATTTGATGTAGATCATAATTGGAAACTCAATCATCAAACTCCTTGCTTGAATAGGATTGGGAATTTGTGCAGCAAATTTCCTTATAATCAAAATTATTTTGATAATTATATGGTATAATTTCGGTTGAAGAACCGATGATCATCTCAAGTACAAATTGATCTATTTGGCATTATCCTTTCCCGAGGCGGATATGGTGTCTAGTCGGAGATCGCTGGGGTAGCGGGTTGCAACGTATGTGGTCCGTCCCACTCTCGCCGGTACTAGCCATGACAACGGGTAGGGTCTGGATAATGCCGAAGAAATCAAGTTGTATTTTCTAATTATTAAAATACAAATTAATACGTACTTTGAGAATAATACCATATATATTCAAGTAAAACAATCAAGTTTGATTGATTGAATTGGATTGATAATTAATTTAATATGATTGAATTAATTATGTCCAATTAGAATACTCTAATATGATTAGAGTTGATAATTCCCTTGGAAGAATTATTTATATGAATGTGATTCATGGTAATTAATTAAATTTGAATAAGAAGTGGAGGATCACATAAGTGACATCCATGGTCTTCCGTCAAGGCGAAGGGTTTTCGTCGCCAGATATTATATGTAGGAGACGCCTGTCTGAAGTGACAGCTCCAACATATGATCCATTTGGATCGGGCTCGTCGCTTCTCGAAAGAGTAAGGACGTATGCGTAGTGACCCCAATATTGGGTCCTCGTATTATCGGGGCGATATTGGATTGTGCATAGCGAGTTGTATTCCTGTTGACGGTTGGTTCAATTAATGACGGGTCAACATCACCTTAGGGGTGGTGGGCCTGGGTATTAAAGACCGAATTGAGAAATGCAAGTTGGACTTGCAAGGCGGAATATGTTCCCGCTTCTCTTTATTGGAGTCATAGGTTCTCATATTATTGGGATATGACAAAGATAAAGAGGAGATCCCAGTTCTTGCTTGAGATATAGCGGTAAGTATATCTCTTACTTTGAAAGTGATTAAGGGAAAAAACTTTCATAGTTGACATAGCAAGATTAATTTGATTTAAAATGCTTTGATCAAATAAAATTAAATTGAATATATGTTTATATGTTCTAATATAGTGCTTTCTCAATTTTAGAAAATGAAGTCCATGAACCCACTGAGCAGGCTTCTGGAGGTCAACCAATTGACCAGACCAAATTACTCGGATTGGATCCGTAATTTGGGCTTGTACTCTTGGCTGAGCGCATCAGTTATGTGCTCTCAGAAGACAAGCATGAAAACCCTAAATCTAAGGAAGAAAAAGCATTCAATGACAAGTATGATGAAGATCGTGTCTTGGCTAGATGCTACATCTTGGGTTCTCTCTCCAATGTTCTTCAGAAACAACATGTGGAGATGAGTACTTGCCAGGAGATTATGCAGAATCTGAAAGATATGTTTGGTGACATTAACCGCACCCAGTGGTACAATGTTATAAAAGAACTCGTTCGCTGCAAGATGCAGGAAGGGACTTCGGTCCGTGAACATGTACTCAAAATATTTGGGTACTTATCGGAGCTGGACACTCTGGGGCAACCATGGATGTAGACATGCAATCTGATTTCATTCTGTTGTCATTGCCCAAGTCTTTCAATAATTTTGTGGTGTCATTCCACATGAACAAGCTGGAATTGACAAATGTTGGGCTTCTTGCTGCATTAAAGTCTACATAAGATGTGATGAAGAAAGATGGTCCCGCTGGCAGTGCAATGGTTGCACAGGTTAGAGGGAAGCACGGTCGGAAGCATGGTTCTCGGAAGGGCCCGGCCCAGAAGAGAAAGAAGAAGGGACAAAGTGTTGGCTCATCTTCCAATGCATCCACTCTATTGGCATCGAAGAAAACCGACGTTTGTCACCATTGCAAAAAGCCGGGTAACTGGAGGCGTAATTGCCCGATGTTTGATATTTATTAAAATTATTTTGCTCGAAATCACCCCACATTCATATTTAATTCATAATTGATTCACATTACATCTGAAAATTCCAAAAAAATTACAATAGCTTAATTTTGCATTCATACACATTCTTGGTAAGTTTCATTGGGTTTGGAATTCATTTGATCAACATTTGCAATTTACTCCCTGAACTTTACCAAAATTTCATTGCATTTATTAATTACATAAAAGATACCAAAAAATTATTCTTCTGAAAACCTAGGTTCTGGATCATCTAGAGATTGACCTAAGGAGACAGTGGCCTTCTTGAGTTCGACCTTAGGGTTGCCCGAGTCAAAATATAAATTGATCGCTCCCTTTAAATGAACTAATTAATTTTAGCGGATTTTTTGATTGATATGTTAATTGCCCGACTACAACAATTCGATAAAATCAACTAGGGATTTTTTGGGTTCGTCAGATTACATTATTGCCGGGGAGGCACAACTTAGGTTGATTTTTAGAAAAATTAGTTTTTAGATTTTCTGCCCCTGGGTAGTCTGACCCCCGACTTCTCTTATGATTATTTCTCTATTTATTTTCCTGCATTTTTTTATTTTTATTTTGTTTGCTTATTGTGTCTATCTCTCTGACCACTATCTTGTTTTTGTGTGAGGGACTCGACGTGATGGAGCGGTCGCTTAGGTGACCGAGCAACTCGGGAGCATTGGAAGCTGGCTTTTTTGGGAATTAAGCCGATTGAAAGACCCACACTAAAATTAAGATCGAGTCGAGTCGTGAGAGAGTGTTTCACTCTCCAGCATTTATTCTATTAATTTATAATAATTGCAAATTTCTAGCGGATTTTTCGTTTGGGATCTTATGTGTGTACCGGGACTTTAGACTTTATCTTGGGGTATGTCGAGACCTGTTTCGCTCTCCGGTGAGGGTGGGACTCGACTTGAGTGGATCGTAGGTTAAACCTATACTTGTGGCTCTTAGAGCTTTGTATAGGTTTTTATTTGCTTGTGCTCGTAAAATCTAGAACAACGCATTCAAATTTAATAATACGCACTTTATATTGTTCTACTTAGTCCAAACTAAAATCACATTCTTCCCGACTAATAGAAGTTTCTGCTAAGTGTAATTCATCGTTTGCATTCCACATAGTATAAAATTTTCAATTCAGTTGTGCATCTTGCATTGTAGAGAGCTAGAGGCAATATCAGTATTCTTACTCAAGCATTCATCATTGTTTTCTCGATCGCATCAGCTTTTTCCGATTCTCTCTCTTAGTTTTTATAACCTCGGATAAAGGAATTGGGAATGGACGGTAGATGTGATTGCTTGTGTGGATTAATTACAGTGACAACTAATCACCAAAATCCGGACTGCTAATTGAATTGGACAAAAAATGACTAAAATTAACCCTTGTTTACGGTAGAGAAACCCCGTCATTGTACGTATTTTATATTGATTGTTGAGAGGTGAGGACACATCCCTAGGATAATGCCCAAAGACACATCTAAATCTTGTGTAAACGTCTTCATTTATTATTTTGCCACTTAACTAAAACTGAAAAGATAAACGTTCGAACCTTTACGACCATCATTTGTGTTGAGTTGGCGAAACTAGGGTTTGCTCTTGCATTTGTTTTGTGTATATTTGTGTGTGTATCCTTCTATGCAATTGCACGTTTTCGATCATCATCCACTTACATTCATCTCTCGAAGATGTCGGGAAATTGGGCCCCATACCCTGACCTCTCTGGTCACTTCTCCTCAACCATATACCGTTCATCTTCGCATTCTCCTTCTTCCATGTATCCTCCACCATCCACGGGAGACCATTACCCATGGTTGGTTCCACCTTGACCCGATTATGAAGTCAGACCTTCGACTGACTTCCTTAATTCTTCGCATTTCTCACCTACCCCACCTTCTTACACAACGGATCCACTTCCACCCTAGGTTGGTTCACATTATAGTCAGATGCTTGTTGGAATCAAGGAATCATTTGAAGAGCAATCTACTGCTGAGACAGAGAAATGACATAATTATTTACCTCCACCTACCTCTTTCTCGCCTTAAGTTGGGATTGGACAACAATTCATATATACACATCCGGACTTGACCTTAGGGGATAACACGGTCGACCGAACAAGACGAATGGAGAGGCATGGACCATATGATCTTCCTGACTTGATTGACCTTATTGGTCAAGCCCACATTGACCAGCCTTCATATCACACATTCGGAGAGCCTACACAGGCACTGCCTAGAACTCATGAGCTAGGCTTACAAGCCCCCCTTCATTGACTCCGTTATTGGAGGCTCCGACCAATATCTACCATTCGGATGGTCCATAATCGACCCATCATTACGTGCCAGAGTGTAGGTATGTTGAGTATGAGACTTCAAGATCTCAGCAATATCCTCCGAGTGAATAGACTACTTCAAAAATTTGTTATGAGGAATTTTTGGGGGACAACATTTCTAGGATTATTGAGAGATATGAATTAATTTAGAATAAATTTAGAAATGTCATCGATGGACTAATATCAATTTATTCCAGCTCAGGTATGGAAGTGGAGATTGAAATAAGTGGATTCAATGTTGAAAATAATCTAGAGGACAAGGAAATACATACTTTGTACAGTTGGAGTCCATTCTACATCCCTCTTCTACTAACCACTTAATTTCCAATCTAAAGTCTGTATATCCTCACACACCTCCTTCTCCCATCAAAAATAACAAAAAATCGAAAATCTTAAAAAGACCAAAAATATCGAAAAATAAAAAATATATAAAAATAGAAAACGAAAATGACTTAAAAAATTAGATCATGCCCTTAGGGAAGCCATCGCTGAGGAATTGATTCTAGAGCATCCCTTAATAAATGCCATAGAACACTTTCTCACCTCAAAAAATTTGTGAGAAGTAAATTGATGCCTAAGAGGTTGGGCAATAAGAGAACAAGGACAGAAAGACACCTAATGTTTATGGCCACCTCCTTGGTGATGGGGAGAAAGACTAAGAGTCGCAAAGTGAAGCGATTGCCTAGGGTTGAATGCGAAATCAAATATAGTACCTTCTCCCATGTTAGAATCGATGATGACTCATCGGTAAATATCTTCCTGACCTCTATATTTGACAAGCTCAAACTCGGGTCAATCAGAAAGTCAAGAAAGATCGTTCAGCTGGCTAATCGATCTATAAAATGATCGAGAGGAACCATTTCAGTCATCATTACTTTTCAATATGCTCTACTCTAGGTAGACTTCACGATCATTAACATTGAACACCAAGAAGAGTTTACTCGTTCTCCGATTATTCTTGGGAAATCGTTCTTCGCCTTGGCTAAGGCGATTATAGATTGTAAGACTTGGGAGATCAATTTTATATCATTGGGAGCACTCCGACCTCATCCATTCTTTGACACAAGATACTCAAAGGCAGCCCACAAAGACGATGTTAGTCGTGACCTTCAAGAGGTAGATGAGTCCTACCTCTCTACTACACCTGAGATACTAACTGTTGAGTCGACCATTGGATTGAAGACTCCCCACACATCCACGACTCCCGCTGCTTGCATCACTACCAATTAGGGATGGCTATTGAGTCACAACTCGATGAGCCAGGCTCGGGCTCGGCTCGATAAGGGCTCATAAACCAGGCTCATTAAGCTATTGAGCCGAGCCCGGGTCGGAAGTTCGGGCTCGATAGTTTAATGAGACGAGCTCGAGCCCAGCCTTGCTCGGCTCGATAACTCGATAAGGGGCTCAGTAATTTCGATAAGGGGGTCAATAATTTAACATAGTAGGTTCATGGGGAGCTTTATGAGTTTCAAGGAAGATCATGGGTACATCCGTACATTTTTTTCCTACATGTGAGGCAGATCACATGAGGGGTTTTTGCATCTGAAGGTTGTGATTCATTTGATCGTTTAGTTCTGGTTTGATAAAGGAACACTGCCTAAACGATATCCACCGAACTTCCTCTTTGATTGAGGTGTACGGTTCCAATTTCCATTCTTCAATGATTCAACTATTGAAGGAGGAAACATTCATTGCAACTATGAGAACGTCAGAGCACTTGTAAAATGTGGTGTTCTTCCAACTGTGAGATGATGATCTCAGATTCTCAATGTTGATTTGGGTTTTGGTCAGGTCTAGAGGACGAATGTAGGGTTTTAGGGAATTAGCTGCAGCAGAGAAAAGGGGCAAAAAGTAAGAAGAAAACAAAGAAATAAATAAATGGGGAAAGATGTTACATGTAGTGTTGTCTCGCCGAAGAAGAAAATCCAAGCTCGAAACCTTTGCTACTCGTCGCCTCTATCTAGTCGGCAAGTTCACTAGAGAAACGTATGCAACTTTCTCTGGAGAAACGTATGCAACTTCGAGGATGATGTTACCGCAGCAAGGATCGATATCGGTCCTTGGACCTCACAATACTCTCCCTAAGGTCTGCTCACACCTGTATTCACCTCCCTAAGGTCTCCTTTGGGTTCCATGTGCGGCTCCTCCTCTCGTCGCCACCCTCCAGGTTCTGCTGCTCAACCCATGACCGACACACAACTTCCAAGAGACCCCCATCTCCAGTGATCCCAGGTGGCGCAAGGTGACAATGGCAATGGTGTTACCTCCTCGTGCACCGATGGCCTGAGATCTCCATCCCCTATCGCCCAAGCAACACTATAGCATTATCCATGCAAGGAAATCCTTGCGTGTCAGGCTGCGGCTCCCAATCATTGGCACACATCATCTCTCTATGGCGGCGGTATTTCCCTCTTGGAATCCTTGAGATGTCTATGGTCTATGGGTCCTCCATAGACAGAAATAATTTAGTCCAGCATCGGTGGGTGGTGTGCAAGGATCACGGGGATGTGGATATAAACATGGTCTATAGGCGATCATTAAGGTCCATGGCCTGTAGGGACGACCTCCATTGCATATGGGAGGGGTAGCCTTCTTAATTCGACTGGAGCCTTATTGAGTCTGAGCTAGATCAATAAGAGAGCTCGAGCCAGCTTGTCGGGTCTCGAACGAGTTTGAGATCGAGTAGAGCCCTTCTGGGCTTATCGAGCATGAGCCCGAGCCAGGGCCAGGCTCGACTCATTGGGCTCGATAGCCAGACCTACTACCAATGCCAAATCAATTGAGAACACTAGCACCTATCCGCGACGTGTGACCCTTCAGGAACATTACAATCTATATGGTGACTCGTCTAATGAGGAACCCATGGTCAGCACCGCGCCACATCCCGGACCTTCAACAAAGCAGACAACTAGGACTAAATTGACCCCACCCAAAAACATGGTTGTTCCATCCTCTAGTCGCTTATCCAGTGAGAGGAAGTTGAGAATTGATTTTTCGAGGTGTTCCCCTGGACCCCTCAAGGCACGTCACTCTTATCTTGCTCTCAATGCTCCAGGTTTTAGAAAACCGACTAAGAAAGCTTCCTTCAACATACCTAAGAAGGAATTTTCTGGGGGGTCCTCATCGAATACGGACGAGGTGATTTATACGAGTGGTCTCAGTTTGGTTGTTCTTAAGCCATATATGGGCAAGCAGCCATGTATTGACCCTTGTTGGACGATCCCTTCACCTCGCTATTATTCACTTGAGGATGGTTCCGACGGTGACACACTTGTATATTCTCCACCTCCTCGCTCACATGAGAAGGTTCTCTAAAAACCTTCTTGATCCTTGTACATTCTCCCTCCATCCTGTATGGTCTTCTTATTCTTTCCCTCACTCCCCAGTGATTCATATCACTCGCCCCGGCTCCATATCATTTTATGGATATACTTAGGATGACCAGATCCTAAGTATAGGGGGGGAGTGACCCGAGTCTCTCCTTCTTTTCTTCACCATTCTTTGTATATTCTCCAGATCTCATTGATTCTCGCACTTACTCATGTCCTAGACTTAGACTGACCAGGGTCTAAGTATAGGGGATCGATACCCGTTTTGTGTATATGTTCATCCATTTCTATTCTTGACCTCGACCGCCTCATTTTTGCTCTTCTTCTACACTTAGGTTGCCTAGAGCCTAAGTATGTGGGGGTGGATTGACTTCTATACTTTTTTGTTCTTTACATGATTCTACGCTTAGCACGAGCTATGTGTTTTCCCCGCTTCTTGTGCTCTGAGGACATAACACATGCTAAGTATAGGGGGCGTGTATATATTACATATATACTTTATCCATAGATCGTACTTTCATGTGTTTTTGTTTATGCAATAATTACGGGATAGACAAAATTGGTAAAAAAAATTTGTAAAATGCATGTATACTTGTATAATATGTATATTTTATATAAGTTGTAAAATGCGTATAAATTTGTAAAATTCTTGTAAATTAATACTTTTGTTACAAAATAGGAGGTATACCAAAAAATCAAAAAAATAAAAATAATCTTAAAAAGAGGCTTCTTATTTACTCTTGCATATCATCCATGCATTCATTAAAAAGATCGTCAATCATCTTGCACTTCGTTCATATGCATTTCATAATATCTGCATTTCATTTGCATATTTAGCATATGCAAAGTGAAAAGTTAGTGGGGCCAGGACCAAGTTATGAATAGAGGTCGAGGATGGATTTGATTTAACCTTAATCTACTTCATTTCAGAGGAACCTTCTATGAATTGGAGTTAAGATTTTTCAGGTCAAGTGACTTAATTCTTTGAGTCCACAAGACTATGTTTACATGTCATTATGATTGGTCTAAGTAGAATATTTCATACACACACGATTCTTTTAGACAATGATCTAACTTGGACTAGCACCATGCATGTGGCTCTTCATTGATGAGGTGGTGAGGAGGCAGAATCCTTTGGCTTGGAGTAGCACACGGGTGGAAACATCTATCCTCCTCTGGGGAGGGTAGTGCATCTCAACATAGTCTAGTGGTGCTGACGTCTAACGACGGGATGTTGTGGGTTGCAATAAAGCTTCAAAAGAGAGATAGTCTAATGGCTCAAGAAGAAAAACTCCTTATGTACATGCTGCACTTTTGTAAATACTAAAACAAACTCCGAAAATGTTAGATGGGCAAAAGGTTAAAAAAACTCGTCGGAGAAAAACGTGAATAAGCAAGGCATACGCTTCAAAGTCTCATACCAAGGAAACCTGCAGCTGGAGACTTGGCTACAATAGTCAAGCTCCACGAATTGTGACTACACTGGTCACAATCTATTCTCTTCTCTACTCCCTCTTCTTGAGCTTGTTGCACTTGAACTTAGAAGGGAATACCCCGCTCCTCAAGGAAAGAGTTGCTAGACCAAGGAATCAGGGTTACATTTGTTAGAGGAGGTTGTTTCTTTGCCATTCCTAAGGTGGAGAGCTATATTTTACATACATCGTACAAGTAAGATTCATAGTCATAGGAATTTGCATATGAGGATTTGTTTTGACCTAACTGTTGAGGCGGCTTGAATAGAAACCTGTGGAACTTAAAAGTTGTTAGGTATTAAATCTAATTTCCAATAAGGTTCCGCCACATTATTAATGTGAAGGTCGATGCGAGCTTTATTTTCACCTTTTATTCATGACCTTTGTAGGGAACCCGATATCATTTCACTTTTGCATCTCATTTTAGTTGCTCGGGGACGAGCAAGGTATAAGTACAGGGGGTCGATGAATATGTGATTCATCACTCTAAAAGTTGAAAATAACGCATTGTTCCCGAGCAATTAGTTGCATTTCTCCAGTTATTTTGCATTATTCTCATTCATGCATTTAGAATTAGTATCCACATTTTAGCATGCATACTTGCATTAAATAAGAAGCCCAATTTCCTTTGTAATTATCACTTGTATATTCACCCTTTTCCCTTGTTTTTATTTATTTTTCACTAACTCAGAATGGAATAAAATCAACTCTATAGTGTATATATTAGTTATATTAGTAACACTAATAAAGGAAAAATATCAAAAAATACTAACTTGTAAAACTGACCAATAAAACCCTAGCCCTAGTTTGAGACTAAGAGCCTTAAAACGTGAATATCTCTCTCATACAGTCTTATGTGGATCCTTGCTCACTTTCAAATTAATGTACATTCAATTACCTTCAAAATAAGATCAAATTCAAAAGAATCAGAGTTCATATGAGAAACTTGGGTTTGGGGTCGCTATTATGTAGTATACATATATCCCCTTTATTTATTTATGTTATCTTTTTATTTTATTAAGTATTAAATATCCAGAAAATAGGTTAAGTTGTAAATATTTTTTTTACTTTTATTGAAATTTATTTTGATTTTTATCTTATTTAAAAATGACACAAAATGATAAAACACAAAAAATGTGGTATTTTATATCTATAGGATACCACCAAAAATACTCTTGTACAGATGATTTATTTTGGTTTTGGGTCCTTCACGAATGTTGTATATCTTGTCGAGACGAGCAACTTTCATGTTGCTTATTTTTAATTTAATTACTTTTGTTTTTTTTAATTTTCCTTTGTATTTAATTTGTGATTTTTTTCTTTGACGCGTGGCAGCTTCCGGAGCCGCCACAATTCACCCATTTTATTTTATTTTCATACTTTATTTTATTTATTTTTATTATTCTAATTATTTTTATTAATCTTTAATTTATATTATTTTAGCTATTATTTATTTATTTATATATTTATTTCTATTTATTATTTATTATTTTATTTTATTTATTTTTTATTTAATTTATTTTTTTGTCGCCACGTGGCAACCCAGGGCATACCATGTGCCCCCTCCTTCTCCTCTCACCCCACGTCGTTCACGCCCTTCCCCTTCCTCCGCACCACGTGGTGCACTCGCTCCCTTGCCCCACGTCATGCGACGACGTAGCCCATCGCCACATCGCTCTTTGACCAGTAGAACTCTACCGACGCCCCGATGCCGCTCGCCATCCACCGTTCCACCCTCGGCTACCCTCAACGGCTCTCCACCTCTGAGCCCCCGCTTCTTCGTCTCTAGTTGAGCCCGACATCCATATACCGCTCTATCCTCATTGAGCGGTTCCAGGGCCATCATGCGCATCGCCCTAATCGAGCTCCACGCCTCCAGCGAGACTCAGCCTCGGGCAAGCCAAGCTCACCTCCACGAGCCACGTAGAGGCTCGGGATCTGAGCCTCAATCTCGCTGCCTGACCTCTGGAATCACATGCGCTGCATGTGACCTCTGAATGTAATTTGTGTCCGTACCCCCGAAGATCCGACAGATCCCAAAAAGGCCCCCGTCTCCTTTGGCAAGTAAGGTGCACATGCACATCTGGAGAATTTGTGAAGTAGCCCCTTTGCCCCCACTGCCGTCATCATCACGCGCGACTCACGTGCAAACCGATATAATTCACTTAAATTCTATGATTTATTTAATATGTTTAATTTGGTGAAAACTTTCATAGTTTACAGTGTTCTATATTATGCCCAAAAATCATCACATTTGCATGCATATAGAGGTCGCAATAAAGTAAATGGTGATTTGAGTAATTTATTTTTAATTAATTCCGCACTTAGTATTTTAAGGAATTAAAAGTTGTTCTACTATGAAGACATGTCTATGATAATTAATCTTTGCAAAATATTGGTGTTTCATATTTATTAATATTATTTTGCTTGAAATCATCCATGCATTCAGATTTAATTCATAATTGATTCATATTACATCCGAAAATTCAAAAAAATTACAGTAGCTTAATTTTACATTCACACACATTCTTGATAAGTTTCATTGGGCTTGGAAATCATTTGATTGACAGATTTAATTCATAATTGATTCATATTACATCCGAAAATTCCAAAAAATTACAGTAGCTTAATTTTACATTCACACACATTCTTGATAAGTTTCATTGGGCTTGGAAATCATTTGATTGAAATTTGTAGTTTAACCCTTGAACTTTGCCAAAATTACATTGTATTTATTAATTGCATAAAAAATACCAAAAACATTATTACTCTGAAAACCTAAGTTCATGATCATCTAGAGATTAACCTAAGGAGACAGTTGCCTCCTTGAGTTCAACCTTAGGCTTGGCCAAGTAAAAATATAAATTGACCACTCGCTTTAAATGAACTAATTAATTTTAGCGGTTTTTTATTGATCTAGTAGTTCCCCGACTAAAACAATTCGATAAAATTAACTAAGGCTTTTTATGAGTTCATCACCCGCCCGCAACCTCGGAGAGAGGGAGAGGGAGATAGGGCGGTGGTGCGGTGGCAGGAGGAGGAGCGGAGGAAGGAGAGATGGAGGAGGAGGTGGCGTTGGAGGGGGAGCAGCTGGAGGAGGAAGGAGGAAGGTTTTTCTACTTTTGGTTAATCTCAGACATGTGATCGCAGATTGGTTAGATTAACTCAACCATTTGGTTGAGTTAACGAACTAAAGTAAATGAGGGTTCTGGGTTTAAGAGGACGCGCTAATCTTTTTTATTTTTAAGGGATTTAAAATATATAGGGTATTTGTAATAATAATAGTAGTAATAATAATATAGGTACATATAACTATATATAATGTAGACTAGTACATATATAAACATATCTATAAATACTCAAAATAGCCAAAATAAAATCTTTTTTGTATTTTTTTTATCTTTTTAGTTACTTTTGTTATTTTTCTTTTAATTTTTCTTTTTCATTTTTATTTGAATGAAAAGGACAAAATAGCGAGTAATAATATAGAGCCAAATTGTTTTGGAATTTAAAAATAGATAAAAACCTCAAAATTTTCCAAAAATTGTATTTCAATATATATATAATAAATAAGATACATAAATAAAAAATGGAATTTTGGGGATTTTTGGGATTTTTTATGATTTTTTGGGTTAGAAAGGGTTTGTGTTTTTTTTCCATTTGTATTTTTAGTGGTTTCTGATCTGTTCAAAATATAATAATAAATACTTCTGATTTTTTTAGATTTTTCAAAATTATATATTTTTGTATATTTAAATGGAAATAGAGAATACATACAATATTTTTGAATTTTTAAAATAGGGAAATATTTTAAATGGCCTAGTGAAAGATATATGTGATTTAATATGCTATATTAGGCACTTAAAAAAACTATTATTTTGTAATGCAAAATGATATTTTTAATGCAATAAATATAATAAGAAAAATATACACTGCTTGTAGGGACCTGAACGCGATTATAAATAAATAAAATGCATTCTAGAATAAAAATACAAAATCCATGGGCCTCTATGCAAAATTTATACAAATATTTACTTCATATATTGTTAGCGGGGTATACATGAAATTTTTAAAAGGTGACAAGGTATACATGTAATATATTCTAAAAGTTTTGAACCGGAATACAAAGTTTATGAACAGAATAATATGAATAAACCGTAGGGAGCCTTACAAAAAGCCCACCCTCTCATGCGCACGGGCACGTGAGGTGACGTGGTGAGGAACCTAGTTGCAATAAATGAGAGCTTGGGGTTCCTAATGCAAATATTACACAAGTTTTTACACTACAATGTAAACTTTATAAACTAAATATAAAATACAAAAAGTCCAGGGTAGGTTGCAAAATTATCCCACGAAGGCATTGGCGGACGATTGAGATTCTTTCACTTATACACACGACGTCATTTCAACGATGGATGACGGTTCGAGCGTGGATGGTTGGGATTAAATCTATGCTCGAGATCGGATGGTTGCGGGGCGCTACATCCAACGATCGTGATCAAAACCAGAGGTCAGGGAAGATCTGTTGGTTGTTGCTCTTCGCCAAGAACAGGGAAGAACAACACATCAGACGAGCTTCATTCCGCAAATCATGTCTCCTCCGGTGGTTAATCTCACTGCTGAGAAGCTCTAGAGTGTCCCGGTGGGTCGAAGAAGGTCGGATATCCATGGACCTTCGACATTGGCAAAAAATGACCTAAAAGGGGTATTTCGCCCTTGGATCATGGAGGGTTAGCTCAAACAAACACTGAGGGACATCTAGGGGTCTTATTCAGGGTGAAATGAGCGAAGATGGAGTCGAGGTGGAGGGTCTCTGGCGAGCGGCAGAGGGGAGACCCTGATCTCCTAATCCAAAGAGGATCAGGGGTGCGATGCGTTGGAATAAAGTAAAAGTGATGGGGAAGGAAATGAAGATGAAATGGGCGGCTAAAAATTGTCGGAGCATGGTGGGGACAGTGGTTGGAGCTCTGCTCCAACTAACTATGAATCAAGTAATTTATTGAAATAAAATGTGAATTTAACTGAAATTAAAACCAAAATTACTCTAACATGAGTCCTAAGAACAGATAGAAAGCTAAAGCTAGGGCTTCTACCTCCAGGAAGAGGGATCCTGGAGGAGCTCCGTCGCAGATGGTCGGCGATGCTCGGATCACCACTCCTACATCTCTACCTCCATGCCAACAATTCCGGCGAGTCTCCTGTTGTCACCAGAAGGCAAAAGCACACGAGAAGTTAGGGATTTCGAGGGAAAAAAGGGATCAATTCGAGGCGGATGGATGACATATATACTTGGACTCCTTGACCTAGGGTTTTTTCACGACCCAAAGGTTGACTCAATTAAAACATGCGTCCACGTGAGAGATCTTGGGAAGGCGAAGATATGTGTACAAGAAATCAATGGGTGTCAGGGCTTGATTCGAGCCCCAGAATTAAGAGAAGAAGGAAAGTTGCACGGCTTGGACTGGTCCAAGGAGGGGGTGGAGGTGTTGATCGAGGTCAACAATCCATGCCTCCTCATTGGTCCATGTCAACTAGCTATACGATAAAAACAGAGAGCAAAAATAGAAATAATTCAAAAAGAAATATTAAATATTTTAGTATTTTTTACTTAAAACATGAAATTTTTTTATTATTTTATATAGTATTTTAATATGATATTTATTTTTTTTCAAGTTTATTTGTTATATGTTACTTTTTACAAGTATAAATATAAGTATATTTACCTATAAAATATGTATTTTATTTTTGTTTTCTTTTTTAGATTTTATTATTTTTTATAGGTAATTTATAAATCTATAACTTATTTAAATACACATAAATATATTTTTATTGTATTTTTCTAAAGTTATATGTACCCTTAATAAAATATGTGTATTTATTATATATGTATTTGTATGTGTAATTCATCTATATATTTTAGTATCTTATTTAATTTATTGTATTTTCAATTGTTTATTTTATTTTAATTATGTGCATATATTATAAATAATATTTACAAAATTATAAGATATAAAATATGAATAATATAAAGAATAAATAACATGATTACTTTATTCATGTAAATTGCACAATATGGGCCCAAAACCTAACTTTACATCTTAACTCCAAATTGGATGAAACCACCTTCATTAAATAGCTTATTAGATATTATAAATATTTAAAGGTGAGATTGTAAAGGTGGTCAGTTTTGATATGGAGAATATAAGGGTCTGAGAAGTTTGGACTTTTATTTTTAATTCAGTGTCTAGGGCACACCGTGCAATATTTTTGCATGAAATAAATTTTATATATTTCTATGTATTTTTATCTACAAGTTTCGTGTATAGATTTTATTGATTTGAGGTATAAGTAATAAAGAATAAAATAGGTCCCTTTATTTATTGGGAAATTAAAAATTAGGGTTTTTATTATAATCTGACCCTTATCTCCCCCTACTTTATTCCTTGTCGATCCAGTCATCATGATGCCTAGGTCTCGGGTTTTATGGTCATTCAATACACTTTTTTTCTTTATTCTTTTTATTTCGGCTTTAAATATAGTATTTTATACAATAATTACAGTGTAAATAATATACGTTACTTAATGTAAAATAATGTTATATACATGCATTTAGCTATGGTTTAAAGGCCAAAATGAAAGAATAAAGGTGATGAAATGGAAATTCAACACTAGATGACGGATTTTTGCTAAAATGGTATAAACCATGAAATTGGATTGATATCCAAATTTCAAGTCACTACATATGGATAATATGATCTCCTCGACATTATCTCCAAGCATCTGCATTTCTATCTCATACGTGCCAATTGGATCAGAACTCATACCTATTTATGTCAAAATAATAATAACAATAACAACAACAATAATAATAATCATTATTGCATTATTTTTGTAAGATTATTTTTATCAATAAGATTCACAAATATATCTCATTAATTAATGTGAATAGTGATTCACAATAGTTAATATGTGTACAGATGAGATTCATATAAATATTTATGTAAATATGATGTACATAATATTTCCAAGGCATGAAATTATGTAATTTTATTCATATCATTTTCTATACATAAATTGGATTTACATTTAATTTTGGACTCATGAATATGATTCATAAGCTTTAAGTATAAATTCCACAATTTCTCTAATTTTGATATGGGATTATCGAGTTAATTGATTAACAAATAAAAAGGTAACAATCTTAACTAATTTTAGTTAAGATAAGTTACTGCTTATTTACTGTTAATTAGTTAATAACAATAGGAGACAAATAGGAGATAATCCTTGTTGAATTAGGACTTGATCTAAGACATTGATTTAAAATTCAGAGGACTACAACACACATGTTGGATATGTGGTGTAAGTATAAAAAGAGGGCGAGACCATCTCTTTTTGCAACACCTTTTTGGAGAGAAATTGTTTCCTTATAATGTATAAATTATGAATGCACAAATTGTTGTGCTACATTTTCTAGTTCATACGATGAACTAACATTAGATTATAAAGCTAAATATTCCACATTTCCGTGATGCATAGTAAATAATTTTTTATTTACTTCTTCCATGGCTCTCCTCAGCTCATGGGCGATGTGGTTTGGCTAAATTGGGTCGTGTCATCCTCCACCCCATGGTTCGACCTCCTATCGCTCCAACTCTCCTTCAGCGTTAAGGCCTTCCCTCTCTCGAACAAGAAGGGCCACTGCTATGCCATCTACATCTCCTGTATTGCCTCCTGCTGGTTTGGTGAGGCTTGATTCCATGGTGGTTGGGTTGATCTCTTATCAACGATGATGATCTGAAGGAGGGAGAATGATCCAACGGGATCCGATTTCCTACCTTCGTGTCCTTCGTTTTCCTCTAGCAAGAACTTGCAAGTGTGGATTACTCCGACGAAGCTTGATCAAGATTCCCGCTATTGTCCAGAACACCACATCTCTCTCTGGAATGATGTTTAAAGATGTGTCTCATTTCATCAATTCTATCACACACAACATAAAATCCATCAGTGTGCTCCAAACAACATTGTCTAATTCCACTCCAACACAAATTACATTACTTTGAATCTCCTCCCATAGCATAAACACCAAACCGCAATTGTTGCAAAAGCACCATAAAAAAATAAACTTATTGCATCTCAACCTCCTTCAATTTGCACTTCCCAATACAACTCATAAACCTTCCATGCTTGAACATGGCACACATACTTGGACATCAACGAGCTCCATGAGAAGGTATCTTTACCAGCATTCGCCATCTGATAAAACACCCTTCAAGCCTCAACTAAGTCACCATCCCTCTCGTTAACTACAATCAACATTTTCAATGAACATGTGTCTCTAAGTGACATCTTGTCGAACACATTTTGTGCTTCGGCTACACTCCCGATCTTTGCAGACAGATCTACAAGACGATTGCAAACGATCATCCCAGTAATCGTAACCTGAGTCTCTGTTGGCTTACTGCTGTTGTTGCGAGACGAAGAAGATGGGATGACAGAGGAGGGGGTAGCTTGTTACTGTTGTGGGAGTGATGAATCTCCATTTCATCACCTTTATTCTTTTATTTTGGCCTCAAATCCCTGGCTAAATGCAAGTATATATCATTAATTTATGAAAAACAGAACTCGATAAATCACATAAAATACTTCATAAAATACCGCAAAAGATATTGTATTTAGTACCAAAATAAAAGAATGGAAAAAGAATGAAATATCAAAGACACTGAGTGACCTTAGACCCCGAGACACAGTCATAATGATAACTTGTCGACAATGAATAAAGTAGGGGGAGATATGGCGGCCAACTGTGCAGAAAACACAACCTAATAACCCTAATTTTATAGCCTAATAATTACATCTTGAGATATATTTTGATTTCTTATTTCTAAACATATAAACCTTGAACATGAATATTGTACATAAAACTACAAAGAAGAATGCAAAATTATTTCATTAAAAATAATGCACAGTGTGCCCAGGACACATATAATAAAAAGCTGCAGAGAAAACTTCACAAACCTGCATCTTCTCCACACAGACTAAAAATTCATTTAAGTCACCTTTCTCATTCATAAAATTAAATTATCTATTTAATGAAGGTAGTTTCATTTGATTTGGAAATGAGATGCAAAAGTTAGCTTTTGGGCCCTCTTTGTGCAATATACATATATATAATATTCAATATATACATTTTTTATGTGTTTCACTTTCTTATTTTTATATAATTAAAATACATGTACATAATAAAATTGTAATAAAACCACTAAAAATATATTAAAATAAATTAAGCTATTTAATATAAAGGTAAGGTATACATATAATGTACTTATATAATGTATGTACATAATTATCTAAGTAAATAAATAAATTCAGAAAAATACAATAAAAATATTTAAAGATGTAATTAAATAAGTTATGAATATAGAAATTATGTATATAAAATAATAAAATACAAAATATTAAATACAAAATAAAATAAAATCAATTAAATACAATATATAAACCTATGTATATACACGCACATAGTTCATGCAATAAATTAGTTTGTAAAAATAAATAAAAATATCTATAAAATAGCACGTAAAATAAGATTTTTTTGGTGTTTTGACTTTTAATTAATAAAATCACTTACAATTTACTTTCGATCAATTTTGGCATTTTGCACACTCTTTTTCCTGATTGGTCCACATGAAGCAATCGGGACAGTTGACATCCGGTCAATTGTCATATTTTTCATCTTTGACTTCTATAAGACCTCACGAGCCCCACTTTTTCTTCACATTTCCACTCCACCTCCACATCCCCATCTCCCTCGAGCAGCTCACCTTCCTGCAGCCCTACCTTCCCTTACATTCACCCATGCTCTAGACTCCACCAACTCCCTTCCTCCCTCACGCAAACTCTCCACCTTTTTGATCAGAACCCCTACCTATAAAATCTGACCCTTGACTTCTTTCTATTTTTTACCCCCTTGCGCTACTGTAATCCCATTAGGAACCCTCCGTTGAGCTCATGGTAACAACATGCACTGCTCCGGACCTTCTTGACGAGAATAAAGAGGCGTAGGTGGCGATCCAAGCTTCACCGGAGAAGCTCCGGTGAGCTTCTTCTGCTCCAGGTTTCAGAGCATGTTCGAGCTACTATGTACATTGTTTAGCTTGCATTTTGTTTCAATAGCGTAGATTTAATCTTAGTTAGGTTAATTAGATCATCTAGTAGTTTAATTTTAGGTTTTAAATTTGTTGGAGCGCTAGGATCCGGCCCCAAATTTGCTCGTGCTCGACTGTTTACGCTCGTAATTTTCATTCCACTTCGATCCTCTTTGCATGTTGCATCGTTCCTCTTTGTTTTCACCTTGAATCATGCAAGTATTTGAGCCATCGAGGTCCCCATGCTCCACCTTCACTAGACCTCTGTCGCCCCACTCATCCTTCGTGCGCAACAACTCCTTCTAGAGTCGAGGACGACCCCCTCAAACTCCTCTATTTTTTTCAGGAGTGCGATAAAAGAGACCACATGGAGCATGATTCCAAATCTCGTATAGGAGCTCCAAGTGGCTGAAGCTCCAGAGACCCTCTGATGGGCCTCAAACCTCCTTGAAGGAACCTACAAGTGCGGAAGGCTTCCAGGAAGCTGTAAAGCCTGTCAACAAGTCGATTGGAGGTCGGATGGAGAAGATACAAAAGATCGAAGCTCGCCATAGTCGAGTTCTTGAGGTGTTGTTCATGAATCCTCAAGAACCGTTGGATTAGGAAGGCAACCCAGATCTAATCTAGGACGTTCACTTATTCGATGAAGCAAAGCCCTCATCCATGTTCATCACTCCACATGGAAGCTCACCCGCCATCCGATCCGTGACACTTAAGTGGGGTAATCACAACACATGCCCCCATTTTTTTGTATTTATAAAATAGCTCTGTAAACGTTAACTCTACCTTAAACTTGTGTGTAAAAAGTGTATCCGAGCCCCCACATTTATTAAATATTCCATTTAGGTCCAATGCTAGGTCAGCTCACAGGGTCCCCCACATGAGTTGGCCAAATTGCAAGGGAGCCCCTCCGGGTTCCTTTATTTTTGTTTAGTATTTAAGTTGTAAATTAAAAGTCAAATGTTGGGTATATTTACATGCACCCCCTATCCTTATTTTTTTATTGCAAATATACCCCTATTACTATCGTAGATTAATTCATGTTTTCTTATTTTTATTTAATTTTCTTCTATACGTGTAAATTCGTGGAAAAATCAAAGTAAATGCTTGATCTCATGCACATTCATGCCTTATTTTTATTCTGCAATTACTTGCATCTTTTCATTTATTAAAAATAAAAAGGAGCTTATTTATTTTGTGTTTGGATAAAAATATACAAATAAAATTATACAGCCTCTTTAAAAAATTTCAAAAAATTATAAGTTATGTATTACCACACAATATCACTCCAAACCAAAAATCACACAAAATACAAAGGAAAGTCTTAAAAATTGAAAACCTTTCTAACCCTATAAAATTTGCAAAAAATATATACAATCTAAAAATTATTTTTCTTCTGTATATTTTTATCTATATTATATATTACATATTGAAAATAGTTTTGAGAAAATTTGAGGTTATTATCTATTTTAAATCTCAAAAAAATCGACCTATTTATTAACTCCATGTTTTTGAGTATTTCATATTTTAAAAATACCTAAAAATTATTAAAAATTACATAAAATTCACAAAAATAGGGAAGTTTTAAAAATATAAATATTTTATTTTATAATTATGAGTATTTTTAGCTATATTTATAAATAAAAAACTTTATATAGACTATATACATATATAAATACTTATATACTTATTAATATTAAAATTATCATTATAAATACCTTATATATATTTTTAAACCTTTAAAAAAACAAAAAGTATTGTACATGTATATATTAACTGATTATATATTGTATATAATACATTACCTATATTATACATATTATTATATATATATACTTATTACATATTAAAATTAAAAAAATAAAACCATAAAAATATAAAAAGAAAATAAAAATATAAAATAAAAAACATATAAAATATAAAAAACATTAAAAAAACCTAAAAGTAAATATAATTTAAAATCCACAAAAAATTAAAAAAAGTAGAAAAGTATAAAATATTTGTTGTTTGTTTTTTGGCAATAAATACTATATCCACACTACTCTACGTGGTTCGATACTCTACACTTATTCGGTATACACATATTTGGTAGAGTTAAATTAAAAATAAATTTTGACTTGCACATTTTCATAGATTTATCTTAGATTGTGGGTTAAGTGTTGATTTGATTGATTGATGACTTTACGAGTATTGCGAGAGCGACCGACACAATGATTGATGGAGGGCATCGTGTGCCCTCCAAGACCATGCGTCAGAAAGCCCTCTCTGATCTCTCTATCAGGGAGGAGGAGGAGGCAGTGGCTTGCTGCTGCTGCGAAAGGAAGCAGAGGAGATGGTCACAGTGGAGGTTTGGAGGAAGATGATGGAAATGAGGAGGAAGGGGGAGGAGGGGGTTGTTTTTTCCTCTTTTGATAGTTTTATTAATAGCAGTTGAATTTAACATAAATTATATTATTTCAAGAATCTTGTTGAATTAATGGACTAAACTATTCTATAACATCTATTATGCAGGGGGTGCCACCGACCACCCATTAATTTTTCTCCTTAAGATTCCAATTCTACCCTCTCCATCCAACTATCGTTCCACTACTGCCCTTCCTCTTTTGCATGAATCACACCTTCCTCCCCTGTTTCCCAGCTACCACTACCGTCTAGGGCTACCGCCGTTGCCACAACCAGCGCCCGCAACCTCCATCTTCGACCACTGCCACCTCCCCCACCAACCATGTTCACCTCCTCCAAGCCCGCCTCTCCGACTCCTCCTCTCCTCGCCGTAACGCCATCTAGGATGGCTACAAGAATGTACAGAGGCTCCAGATCTGGGCACGAACCCGATTGGGGTTTCTCCCCCAACGAATTTATTACATGATCTATAGCGATTTCGCACTGGTCTTCTCCCGGAGCATGTCTGGTGCTAGATCCGTCGTAGTTCCACTTCGGCAGCTGGCTCGGTTCGATTACGGGATCGGAATAGTCTGGTTTTTTTTCATCAAGAACATGATTAGAAAAAGGTTCGATTTTTTCGGAGGAGGAAGAAGAAGAGAGATCTGCTCAGTTCTCACCCTTGCTTTGCTCCTCATGTCCATTCCAGATCCACCAATCCTGTTTCCGTTTAGTTCCTATCAAACTTCGAGAAGAAGAACATAACAAAAAACAGAACCCACAAACCATGGAAACTTGTAAGAGCAAAAAGATTCCACCTTTCGAGAACACGAAACATGGACTAAGATTCTTATAGAAAACAGGGAGAGGGTGAGAACCCAACTCGGATTTGGGTGCAGAGATTCCAAAAAGGTCAACTAAAATGGATGTACCTACAAACCATGGAGAGGTCAAAACTAAACAAAGGCTCAAATGGTGAGAAAAGATTAATGATTTTTTTAATAAAAAAATAAAGAGATGTGGGAGAACCCAACTCGGATTTGGGTTCAGAGGTTCGTAAAAGGTCAACTAGAACAGATGTACCCAGAGATCATGGAGTGCTCGAGAACCAGAGGGCGAAAAACATAGATTCCATCTCGTGGAGCGGAGTTGGGTGGAATAAAGCTTTCTTCAACCTGGAAATCGTGACACTCACTGGAGCATAACGCTGCGATGGGTGTCAGCGAAAAGGATTGTGGTGGTGGAGTGATAGCTCTAGGTGGAATATGAAAGGGGATTGTAGAACCAGCTTCACGATGAGAAGGTCGGTCACATGCATGCCGACCTGGAAGTGTTGAAGAGAACATAGATGGATAATCATGTCGCACGGGTTGAAAGATGGATACTGTATATTCCTTCAAGATGATATTCCCCTTTGATGTTACCTGTTGGGTAGAAAGATTTGAAGTAAGGGGTTTTTTCTTTCGATCGATGTTTGATGATGGGAATAGTTTTTTTAAAATGTGATTTCTACACCATGAACAAGATCTATCATGTGAAGTTTAGGTTGCATCTTCAGTCAGGGATAATCTTCCTTGCTTTTTAGGATGGTGATAATTGTGTCCAACATGGACGTTGTTCTTCTGATGCTTCCTACAACATTGCCTGCACATGTTTTCTATCTTCATTTTTTCCTGAACCTATATGACGCTTACCCACTACTCATCACGAATTGTCCTATTTTGATAGCCAATATTGTGTATGGTGCATGCCTTCGACAAAACTAGCGAGGAGAATTACATCCCCGATATAGTCAAGGTTATGCGTAGAACTAATATTAAATCAAGGGATTTTTACCGGGAAGACCTTAAAATCTTTTCTAATTACCTCTACAACCTTTGAAATATCCTAATTCCTCCTCCGACCTTTTAAACTTGCTTCGTCTTACTCAACAAACTCTGCCGTCAATTTTAATTATATTTGAGTCAATTACTTGGGTTACTCTTGAGTTAACCTAACCAATTTACCATCAAACGATTAGGATTAGCTAAAATAAAAAATAGGAAAAACGCATGGAACTTGGGAGGATGGGCAACGCAGGAAGCATCGACGGGGGGGCTCCATCGGCGGCAGGGGCCTCCATCAACCGTGGCAAGGGAGGGGGGAAGCATGGAGCGGCGGCGGCGGCGGGATGTGGGGGAGCATCATCGGGAGGAGGGAGGGGGAGAAGAGAGAAGCGGGGGGAGGGGGAGCATAATCGAGAGGAGGGAGGGGGAGCAGAGAGAGAAGCAGGGGGGTTACTCCATTGGCCGTGGCGGGGGGAGGGGGAAGCAAGGGGCAGCGACAACGGGATGGGGGGAGCATCATCGGGAGGAGGGAGGGGGAGCAGAGAGAAGCCTGAGGGGGGAGGAGCATATCAGAGGGGGCTGCGGGGAGGAGCACCAACGGGGTGGGGGGGTGATCCGGAGTGGCACTCAGTATAAATACGGTAAACAAATTAATTTAAACGGATAAATGAACGGGAGTTAACCATAGGGTCTGCAGGGTAAGGGTTAACAAGTTTACGGGGCCGGGGGAGGAATTACGATGTTTCGAAGGTCGTAGAGGTAATTCGAAAAGATTAGAGGGTCTGCCCAGTAAAAATCCCTTGAATCAAACATTCCTGAGATACTGAAAAGCAATTGCATCCCTTGCATCTCTTATCTTTGATTCTCAAAGCCGACTAGAAATCCAACCTACTTGCATCAAGATATCCTAAAGGTGCATTTGGTACGTGGGTTAGGGTGGGTTAAACTGGTAGAGGGTAAATCATTTTTTTTATTTTGGTGTTTGGATAGAGGGTTAAACTCGGGGTGGGTTAGAAATGGGATTGTTGTAATATGATTATATTGAAGTTTGAAAAAGTGAGTAGTTATTGTGATATGATTGTATTGAAGTTTGAAAAAGGGAGTAGAAGTGAAGTAGTTTATAATTTTTATATGATATGATGGTATAATATATATTTTTTTGATGGAATTGATTTATTTAATTTTTAAAAAAGAAATAAAGTGGGGTCCACATAGAGAGAGAGGGAGTGGGTTGGGGGGAGGGGGTTAAACTCTCCCAAAGGGGAGTTTACCCCGGTAACCGAATGGGGCATAAGGGAAAGCACACCCATAGAAACTCTTGAAGATAGGAATAACGAACCAATTCCTCATCCTCGATTTTTAGATTTACTGCTCCCACGTATTTACATCACTCGAAGACAACAATTACCCCTCTCCTAACACCGCCACTATCTCAAGAACAAGAAATAGGGGATTGCCACTGCCAAAAAGTCAATAGATGCAGCCATCGAGGGCCCCGATCGCGAGTAACGTTGTGAGGACTTTGGAAGGTCACGCGCGAGGATGGGCATGATTGGATTCTACTCCCACCCGAAGGACACCCCTGGCCAAAAAGTCAGTAGCTGTTTTCCACGAAGGCCCTGATCACGAGTAATGTTGGGAGGTCGTTTGTGACAGTTGGCATATTTAAATTGCTCTACTTTCTTATAATAATTTTCTAGAAGCAACTATACATAAATGCTTACAATATTATATTCATATATAATGTTAGAAAATATTGATAACTTTTCTAGAGTTTTACTTAAAATAGACAATCATGTTATTCTATCAAAATCTTTGAGATTTTAAATAATTATTTCATTGATTTTTGCATATATATTTACGTATATGTATCTGGTTTTATTGGTTTACATTAGTTCGATCGGTCGGACCAGTAAATTAAGCCCACTCTGATTTTTTCTGAGTTGGTGGGAATGATGATATCATTTTGATAACATCATCGATCCCACCGGTTGGACTGACTGTCTGACTTTGCTGGACCAAATCAAAGACTAATCACGTTAACGTTCGGTCCGATTTTCAAAACCTTGAATATAAGTGCATAATTCCATGATACATGTATTAAATTTTACCAACATGTTTATTTTAACCATGAATAAAGTGCTTCTACCCGTGCAAAGCACGGGTATGCAACACTAGTGGAAGATTATGAATAAAGGTCTGGTTTATGTTTTCTCGTGTAATTATAAATCATGGAAGGTTGAGTAGGTAAATACGAAAATATGTAAATATCCCTTTGTGCTTTCGTACTTTCAGTTTATTGAACGAGCTCAGGATTCGCCACTCGTTTTTTCCCTCGTTCTACCTCGATCATTTCTGGCACCAGCAAACCCTAGACCTCAGTCTTCATATCTCCATGGCCGATCCGTCCGCCGATGAAGCAGCTCCACCGAGCAGAAAAGAGAAGAGGAAGACACTGAAGAAGCAGAAGCGGAAGCAGACGAGGCAGGAGAGGGCGATCAAGGAGCGCCAGGAGGAGGAGGCCCGCGCTAACGATCCCCAGGAGCAACTCCACATCAGGGAGAGGGAGAAGGAGGAGGCGGAGCTCGCCGAGAGGGCCAGGAAGGAGTTCGAGGACCGGGAGAGACTCTGGCTGGAAGCCGCCGCCAAGAGGAGGGAGGAGGAGGAGGCTCGTCGGCAGGAGCTCCTCGAAGAATCCAGACGACGAGAGGTTGTTGCTTTTGTCGATTCAAAACATAAAATAAGAACGAATCTCCAATACATCGTGTCCCAAATGTTTGTCACTCCAGTTAGGGTACATCGAACTGAATGATAAGAAAGATTCATGCCGTATTGCGGTGTTGTTGTTATTGAATCCCTTCTTGACGGAATTCTTATCGTTGAAACATAGAATCAGTAAGCAGTCCTCATAATGAATCACGATTGCTCACCAAATGCTCGACATTCTATTGAAAATTCATCGATACCTTTAATGCAATGATTACAAAATGCATTTGCAGTCCTAAATCATGTTAGTAAGATTAGTCATGTCCATGATATGTTATCTTCTCTGCATTTGCACATTTCCCTTTTCACCGTGCGAGCCTGCTTACCATTCTCATTCCACCTAGCAAGTTCCTTCAACCGGACCATGTTTCACCTTCGCATGGAACATTGAATACAGTAGACCATGTGAAGGATCATAAACCATGACTAAGAATAATTGATCAACAATAACTGCAGATTTGTCAACCATGAATGATACCACCAATTGAAACTGTATGTGAATTCAGAAGACCATGTCCTCGAGGATTCAAATGTTCCCAACGAAATCTATTTGGATATTTTGGCACATCTTCTAAGTTATTGAACATTTTTGTCAATCATTTTGGAATTATGATGCATTAAGGGGATGCTGGATAGCCACGGGATTATAATCCAATCACTAATTACAGATTTTAATTGTAATTGTTTCTAGATCTGAATGCACCTTGAAAGAAGTTAATAATATTGGCAGATATATATAGGTTTAGCAGAAGCCCACAAACTTGCATTTGGTCCCAGTTTCAACTAGGCGTTGCTTATTTTTTCTCAGAATTTTTTTATGAAGAAAGTATAAATATTCGTTGAGACAATATTGACTTACAAGAAACAATCACCAAACAGATTATTAAGAGCTCGACTTCCCTATCAGCCTCTCTTTAGAGGAAATGGGATAGTGTCGGTGTCTTAAAAAGAGAATGGGATTATATTCTTTATGTTTCACATTCTTCAAATTCAGGTTCAAGAAAGTAAGAACGAGCTTGAAGATGATGACTGGGAGTATGTTGAGGAAGGGCCAGCAGAGATAATATGGGGTGAGAATGAAATAATTGTGAAGAAGAAAAGGGTGAAGGTCCGTAAGAGGAGTGCTGATCAGTGCCCGAGAAAGGAGGTAGATTTTGGTTGCTTTTCTTCTCAATCAAAAAATTTTTTTGTTGGATGCTTTTGTTGCCTTCTGAAATTCTTGCAAATTATCTCATCCTTTGTACAGGAAGATGACAGACCAACCTCCAACCCACTTCCTCCACAATCTGCAGCTTTTGCCGCATTCCAAAGTGGGCCACCTCTTTCTGCCCAGGAACTACTCGAGAGTGTTGCACAGCAGACACCCAATTTTGGAACTGAACAAGTGTGTTAAGTTGAATGATCATTTCTCTTTGAGACCATGTCTACTTTTATTTACATGTTTTATATACTTCGATTTTCGAAATTGGCTTGAAGGACAAAGCTCACTGCCCTTTTCACCTGAAGACCGGAGCCTGTCGTTTTGGGACCCGTTGCAGCAGGGTTCATTTCTACCCTGATAAAGCAAATACCCTGCTTATCAGGAACATGTACTCCGGTCCTGGCCTTGCATGGGAACTGGACGAAGGACTTGAGGTCTGTAAGATAATGCTCTCTCGCAGATCATGTCGTATCCTGATAGTTGCCTCCTTGTTTTTGCTTAATTTGGCATCACTCATTTTCTGCTATTTAATCTGACATTCACCTTCTTTTGTGGATGTAGTAAAATTTTGACTTGATACATTTATTATGTTATTAATTTTTTTGCTAATCACATTTCTTTCTGCTTGTTAATTGCAAAAATACTTTACTTACCAACATATATATTACTGCTATTGAGCAAGATGCCCTTACACGACGTTTGTCTTCATAACTGATGTTTCCATGTTCTTAGCTAAAATCCGTTTTCTCTTTAAGTGGAAGAATTTTTTCTTGGATATTTCCATGTACAAGCTTCTATTTGCTTGTATAGGTGTTTTTTTCCTGTAAAGGTACATGTCCTGTAAAACTGTCTTTTTGTCAATTATACCTTACCCTAGGCAGTGGCCCGTGGCTGGTGGAATTGTAATGCTAAGACTAAGAGGAGCCATAAGAGATGCACCACTACACACTTGCATTTGATCGTCATGTCTTAAAGACACACAACCCAAGTATGATATGTTTTTTCTTCCCGGAACTCATTGTGCATTATAGGAATTAGTAAAAGATGCCAATTATTAACTTCTTCCAGAGTTTTATGTTCTATTTTGCTCGCTTGTTCTTTAACCAATTTGCCGTAGAGATGCATCTCAACCGTTACACAGATGGAAGGTTGATTTATTCTTGTTGATGGAGGTGATCGACGGATACATTGCAAGTTTTATATCCTACTTGCTTTTAGTCTTTTTATCTTGTTGTTTCTATCTCTTTATTACACACATATTGTTTTTTTAGCGAAAGATCATCTTATTGAAATGTAAATCAAGTATCGTTAGCTCCTTAATCTTTTGTAGAACCTTTCATTCTTTAACTCTCGACTTGGTTGCTACTACTATGAGTTCCATGAACAGGTGAACACAAAAACATGTTAATTTATATTTATAAGTTTATGCAAATCATATTTTTTCAAGCAAAAGTTCTTGCTACCATATCAGTTTCTTGTTTCGCCGGGGTATTGAGAGGGGCATGAATGATGTATAGACCTGTCTTGATGATGCTTGCACCTAGTCCTTGCCGAACAACAAGAGTGACAACTGTTTCTTATCGAATTTACTTGTAATCCAACGTCTCTTCTCTGAATCAAATGTAGAATTGAACAAAATAGACATTGACATAAAATAGGAATTCTAGAAAATAGAATGGACACACTGAAAATGTGCTGAAAAAGGAAAATGGGAACTATAACAATAGGTGAGGGCATCGGGTCGGGTTGGGCCAATCCATTTACATACGCATAAAAGCTCATTTAGTCCATGAAATGTAGGGTCCGAGCCCACACAAGTCTATTTAATATGGGGTCATACATAGCCCACTTATAATCGAGTTTGACTTCATTTTAGAAGTCCAAATCCGTCCATCAAGCCCACAAGCTTATGAGTAATATAGAAATGAAAATCAATTCCATCTAAAATCTACAATGGATTGATTAATGCTTTTGGTTAATTAAATTAAAAACAGAAAGTATTGGAGCTATGAGTCCATAATGTTGCCAATTATCCACCATAAATTTATCAATCAATGCATTGCTTTGAAATAGAAATCCAATCAGGATGTTACATGTGATTAATAATATACCATATATGTTATATGCGAATACATTTAAAATTTAGTTTGTGAGTATGCTGTTATTATCATTATTATTTGGACGAGTATATGACATATATAGTATTACATTCCAAATTGTAGAAAAAATAATGCGGTAGTGTATCGGAGATAAAAGGAATATAAACAAGGAAGAACACCAGATATTGATGTGGAACACTACTACACAAGGAATGTAATAAAACCATGTGAGAAGACCTCTCAAGGGTCGAGTAATTCTTTATTACTCTCTCTCATCTGTTACATGTGGTGCGAGACTTTTTATATAGCCTCACCAGTAAGACCAAGTCCCACTCACAGTAGACGTGGAATTAAACTCTGGATATGGTAATCGGACCTTGGAGGGATCCATTACCCATCTATACACGTGACACATACTCTAACACTCCCCTTAAGTTGGAGAGTGCAATGCTTAGCTTGGACAAAAAGAAAGAAGTCATTCTCTCACATAATACAGGATACTACGAACAATATCAACTCAACGCAAACTCTGCTGGCTGCCTGCTGAGGACGTTGCTTCTCATGCCGTGTTGGTTAGGAAAAACTGAAGGTCTGGAGTATGAACTGAAACTAGGTCTCCTCGTCGGAGAATGCGTGCTCTGTATTGTATATGTCCGAGTCACTGAAACGAGTCTCCATCTGGAGAACTCTAGCCCGTAACTGCTCCATCTCTTTGAAGGGATAAACAACGAATGTAGCTAATTATCCACAAGTAGATCTTTGTAGATGGATCTTTCTCACATGGACCTTGGAAAGATCTCATACTGGAGAATGGAGTCTGAAAAAGAGTTTCCTCATCGGAGAATCGGGTCTCTCCCATACTAGCTCGGAGAATGGGATCCCTACTCTGGGGTCCCTATGGATCACATGAAAACCGTGAGTCCAAATCAAAGATGGAGACCTCTCAAATGATGACCACATACATGTGCGCAATATGGACTTCTAAATATGAACTGGACAATCTGAATCTGTTATATAGAACTCTACATAATACCCCCTCTTTCTTCCATACTGGTTGGAATAGATGACATTGACCAAGTTGGGAGAAGACATGAAGGTGGGGAGAACCAAATAACAATAAGCTGATCTCTTTTTATTCCAGTTTTTTTCTTTCATTTTAAATCATTTTTCTTTTGCTTATGATTTTTTTGTATGCGTGCCTTTTTTACAAAAAAATCTCTCATTTTTTTATTGAAATCACCATGGCCCACTACCCCCACCCAAAAAAAACCATGTTGATCTTTTTTTAATGCAATCCATGTTTCGTCTTTTTTTGGACTTCGGCCCATTCGGGCCTAAGAAATTGTGCCTCCATTTTTTTCTTGAACTGGCCTTTTTTTTTGAATCAATAAGGCCTAACTTTGGGCCCCAATAGCAATGATCCTTTTTTTTCTAATCGGATAACATCACGGGGGCATGCGGTTTTTTTAAAGGGAGAGGGGTATCAATCCCCCGCATTAGGGTTCCACGAAGGAACATGTATGAACCGTGCATTCCGACGCCTGGAGTTGGCGGTGACACTATCGTCTTATGCCGGAGTAGATCGACAACGTGAGAGCACCCGGGGGAGGTCGCATGGAAGATGTTGTGCCGCATGCCCTGCTTGTATAGCTCTGCCTGGATGCTTGGACGTGTAACAAAGCTAGAGCATCGAAATTGGAGGAGGCACACGTTGCATGGAGGGAGAGGGATGAGGGCCTCACACTGCCTGGAGGGGCCTCTTGCGCTGAGGCGACGTTGGAGAAGAGGGCATTGTGCCTCTTGCGGTGGAGAAGAGAGCCGCGCATCTCTTTCAAAGGGGCTTTGGCGATGGCTGAAGAATCGAAGTTTGGGAGATCGCCATGGGAAAGGGAACTCCCTGGATATCTTCATGCAGGGTTTGCGTGCAGGAGCCTGGAGTGGAGATGCACGGAGATGATGATGGACTGGCTTCCGAGAACTTGGCTTCTTCTTCCTTCTTCGAACAACGAAGGTGCAATGCTTGGAGGTTTTCCATGGTGCACATGCACCTATGCTTGCTGTTCTATATGATTCCTAGATGGAACAGATGCCTGGAGGTTTTCGTTGGAGGTATTGATGATGGTTGCGGCTTGAATCAATAAACCCTAGATTCAGGCGATAACATTCAACCATTCAGGATCTTGAATAATTCTACGTGGAATTAGGGTTTCCACAAACCCTAAAACTTGATGCTAATGACGATATTTAGAACTCGCATGCGAATTAGGGTATTAAGAAACCCTAGAGCTGAATTTCAAACTTGAATACGGACTAATTATCTTCAAACCAACATTTTGAACTTGCTGGGATCGTGGTGAAGAGCCTTGAACAGATCTTGAACACAATAATAATCAGAATAAATCTTAACGAATCAATCACCAACCGGATCCGCATTGATACCATGTAGAAAACGATAGCACGAAAGCGTATTAGAGATAAAAGGAATATAAACAAGGAAGAACACCATATATTAACGTGGAACCCTTCTCCATAAGGAGCGGGATGAAATAACGGGAGAAGGCTCCTCAAGGGCCGGGTATTCCTTATTGCTCTCTCTCTCTCATATGTTATAGGGTCGGTGTGGGGCTTCTTATTTAGCCCCACTAGTAAGATCAAGTCCCACTCATAGTAAATGTGGGACTAAACCTGTGGATATGGTAATTGGAACCTGTAGGGATCCAATTACCCAATTACCCATCTATACACGTGATATATAATCTAACACAAATTTATGAAATGTGAGATAATATATACTTTAAAAATGCCATTATATTTAAAAAATCATATTTGGGCTCACACCTACATGGTGGAGGCCCTTTTTTCTTTCAAAAAACATTTAAAAATCATAAATGCTATTCGAGACAATTGGGTTAAATCAAGCTTGAAAAAAAATCATACCCTAGCCCATGTTTGTTTAGTTGTGGGCCTGGCGAGGTCCTGATCTTTTCGGGCTGTAGTTCTAAAGTAATACCCACATTCATTCTTAATGAGTCGAGTACCCACGAGCCCTTTGGGTTCCCGACCCAATACCCAAGCTTCAATAACAGGAAACTGCCAGACCAAATAATAAAAGATGTGCTGAAGCTTGAAGAGGTGCATCGATTTGCTGTGACTGTTTCTCCCTCCAAAATGGGAGATGACGAGATTGCTGAAGAGTCGAATGACATTACGCCTTCTTTATGTGCTGATGATATCATGGGAGTAAAGACACCAGCTGTTGTGGGCCTTAATTTGGGTACTCTTATTTGCGTGTTACTTTCTTTTTTAGTAGATGAAAATATGATTGTAAAGGCGCCAGTTGTGTGCCCACGACTTTTCTCAATGGTTGTTCCTGCGAGGATTCTGAGAGGGTTTGAAGCCTCTCACCATTGCGGTAAAGATCTAAAGACTATTAAAATGAGCGATGCCATGGTGGGGAATATGGGTGGTGCTATTCTCGAATGTCATAAAAACTTGCTGGGAAAATCTAGCCATTGCCATGGCTTAAAGAAGAATGAAATGTGCCTGAAGAAGTGGATTCTTTGTGGATTTTGTGGGAAGACGACGATTGGTTGAAGCATACACATGACTCAAGGTTGATGGCGAGAAGGCATGCTTTTTCGCAAAGGTTTAAGATATAGTGATATATCGACGATATATTGTGTATATATCAGTATCGACAGGATGGATATACCAATCTCTCTCTCTATATCCTTTTCTAGGATATCGATCAATATCTCGGGAAATATCGGTGATATATCGTTATATCGAGTCATATCACTAAAAAATGATAGATTCCAGTGCAAAATTTCTCAGATCTTGAACGATATCGCTGATATTTCGTTGATATCTATGTATATCAATGCTATTATTTATGTAAGCTTAATTTCACTACTTATCTAGCTAAAACACATAATGATTTATATATTTATGATGCGAGATCCTCGTTTGGTAGGATATAGTGCGACAGGGGGGTTGCATACGATAGTTCTTCAACTTGGGTGTGTCCAATCAATTTTAATTCATATTCTTTCCTTCACGAATGTTATTAGTATGAATTATATTCTTTAAAAACTATATGTTATTACACTCTTTGTTTGTTTGCTAGATTTCTGATATAGCTCAAAATTTTATTTAGGATATCGATCAATATCTCGGGAAATATCGTGTATATATCAGTATCGACAGGATGGATATACCAATCTCTCTCTCTATATCCTTTTCTAGGATATCGATCAATATCTCGGGAAATATCGGTGATATATCGTTATATCGAGTCATATCACTAAAAAATGATAGATTCCAGTGCAAAATTTCTCAGATCTTGAACGATATCGCTGATATTTCGTTGATATCTATGTATATCAATGCTATTATTTATGTAAGCTTAATTTCACTACTTATCTAGCTAAAACACATAATGATTTATATATTTATGATGCGAGATCCTCGTTTGGTAGGATATAGTGCGACAGGGGGGTTGCATACGATAGTTCTTCAACTTGGGTGTGTCCAATCAATTTTAATTCATATTCTTTCCTTCACGAATGTTATTAGTATGAATTATATTCTTTAAAAACTATATGTTATTACACTCTTTGTTTGTTTGCTAGATTTCTGATATAGCTCAAAATTTTATTTAGGGATTTTTACCCGGCAGACCATATAGTTTTTGCCCATGACCTCTACGACCTTTGAAACATCGATATTCCTCCTCGACCCCGTAAACTTGCTCCGTCTTACCCTATAGACCCTGTCATTAATTTGAGACTTTTTGAGTTAACTAGCTTGGGTTTAAGTTGAGTTAATCTAACCCTGGCAAATCCAATGGTAGGGCACATAGCAATGCTCGCTTGAATCTGAAGGCAATTATAGAGTCATGATCTCAAATCATTCTTCCCCAAATCAGGTTTCCAGGCTCGTTGTTGTGGACTCGATCCAGACTGCTGTTGCACGATATGGTTTGGTTAAGCTTGATGCTACTCATTCTTAGTGATGTTCTTGATGAAGAGGAACTCAATCAAACCGAGAAGTCGCCTCCAGGTGATTCATGCTTCTGTTTTCAAGCGGCGTATGTAGACTCAATCTCGGATCGTGTTGCGTGCTCTAGGTAATACGCAAGCACATCTCCATGCTTCATATCTCAGGGTCGACAGTGGTCTAACTGTGTTGTTTCTCTCGAGTGATCGCACAACACTTGGGGGGTTCAATTCATCCCCATATCAAAATCATGCACTCCAGGCAATGACTCAGGATGTAGTTCTCGGATATCCATCCCTCAATTTACGATGGAGTTCGAAGAATGCTGATTTTCGACGTGCTCGATCAGATGCAGGAGGAGAGGGGCGGAGGGCGGGAGGGCAGAGGGGGTGAGGGGCATAGGGGCGGAGGGTGGGAGGGCGAGGGGCGGGGAGCGGGAGGGCACGAGGGTGGGGGGAAGAGGGGGCGAGGGGCGAGGGCCGAAGGGCAGGAGGGCGAGGGGCGGAGGGCAGGGAGGACCAGGGGTGGAGGGCGGGAGGCGGACGACGGGGAGGGCGAAGGGGGTGGGAAACGGAGATGAGGAGGAGGGAGAGGGGGAATGGCATTGAATGTAAATTTGATAAATAAAATGGGTATAATGTAAAAGAACATAACGGAATCTGGTTAGTTTTAACGGGTAAATGTATGGGGGTTAACCACAAGGTCTGTAGGGTAAGGGTTGGCAAGTTTACGAGGTCGAGGGAGGATCGATGTTTCAAAGGTCGTAGAGGTCATTGGCAAAGATTATAGGGTCTTTCGGGTAAAAATTCCTTTATTTATGCATAATTTGTGATGCAATACAAACATAATGTGATAAATACATATCCTTTATGTCTCGAAGTTGTTTAAATTTTATCATTTCCTTTCTAATACTTTGGGAGATCTAGCTAGTAGGAAAGTTCTCGAATCGTGCAAGCTATAGACGAATACAAAGGAATGAAGTAGAGGAGGCTTTGAAGGTTATGAGACCTGGAATAGGTGTAGGACCTGATGACATTCCTATTGAAGTATGTAGAATTTTAGGTGAGCATGGTTTGCATTGGCTTACAATTTTTTTCAATGTTATTTGGCAAAGCAAGAAAATGCCTGAAGATTGGAGGAGCATCATCGTGGTGCCTCTTTATAAGAACAAAGGAGAGATTCAAAATTGTTTAAATTACATTGGTATTAAGCTGATGAGTCATACTATGAAAATTTGGGAACGTGTGTTCGAAAGAAGGTTGATGCAAGTTTTAAAAGTAAAAGACAACCAATTCCGATTCATGCCAAGTTGCTCAACTATTGAAGCCATCCACTTGCCGAGGAGAACAATGGAGATTTATAGAGCTAAAACGAAGAACCTCCATATGATTTTTATTGATTTGGAGAAGTTTTATGATTATGTCCCATCGGAGATATTGTGGAGAGTTTTGGAGAAGAGACAAGTAACTGTCCTATACATTAACCTGTTAAAGGATATGTATGATAGAGCTTCATCTTGTGTAAGGATTCAATGTGGGAAGACTGACTATTTTGACATCAACATTGGTCTGCATCAAGGTTCATCTTTGAGTCCTTTCCTTTTTACTTTGGTTATGGACGAGTTGACAAGCCACATTCAAGATGAGATAACTTGGTGTATGTTATTCGCTGATGATATTGTGTCGATTGATGAGACTATAGATGGAGTAAATGATAAGCTTAAGGTCTGGAGACATGCATTGGAGACAAAGGCTTCGTTTGGTTAGTGGTGTACATCGGTGTATACATGCATACCCCTCGTTCCAAGTTCCAACCCTCCCAACCTGGATTGGAATTACTTGTATTGATCCTATAATTTCTTTGGTATAATATTTTTTGACTATGTTCAAATAAAATTATTTACATAAAAACATAATATAATCATTAAAAAAGTTAATATAACACATAATCAATGTCACATCACATTACTATTATCATTCCAGCCCTCCTAACCCTCCAAACAGCTACTATTCACATGGGGATACCCCACCCAACCCTACCCTGTTACCAAACTGACCCAAAAGGATTTTGTATAAGTAGGGGTAAGACTGAATATATGTAGTGCACTTTTAATGAAAGCAATGGTGAAGGAATCGAGGTGAAGATTATTGACGATAACAATCACAAGAGAGATTCTTTTAGATATCGGGGACCTATTTTGCAACATAATGGAGAAATTGATGGACATTGGAGATGTTACTAATATAATAAATGCAGGCTGGCTAAAGTGGAGAGGAGCCTCTACTGTTATCTGTGATAAGAAAATTCTTTTGAAAATCAAAGGAAAGTTTTACAAAACATCCGTGAGACCTGCTATGCTTTATGGATTTGAGTGTTGGCCTGTGAACCATAAACATGTGTAGAGAATGGCAACAGTACAAATGAAAATGTTACGGTGGATGTGTGGACACACACACACACACACGTAAAGATCGGATTTGGAATGATGCAATCGGAAGGTAAGCTGGTGTAGCTCTGATTGAGGATGAGATGCGAGAAACCCGCTTAAGGTGGTTTGGCTATGTGCAAAGGAGGTCAGCTGATGCATCAGTTAGGAGATGCTACTTTTGGGATGTTGAACTGGCTAAGAGAGGGCGAAGAATGCCAAAGAAGTGTTGGAATGAGACTATACAAAGAGATCTTAGTTTTTTGGATCTAAATCCGAGATTGGCCCAAGATAGATCTGAATGGAGGCAAAGAATCCATGTAGCCGACCCTACTTAATGTGGGAAAAGGCTTTGCTGCTGTTGTTGTCGCCTTTCTATAATTCTCAACAATCAAACAATCAATGGTCAGCATTGACAACCAATGATATATGCGATCTAATGTATATTGGTGTGCTAAATACACCTCATTCTTACATTTACATGTGTATTTGTATGTTACTTATTGTTATAATAAAAAGGATGATCTTAATTCATGAAAAAATTGATTTTTATGCCATTATCGAGATTTCCACCGATATCGTCAATATATCCCTATATATCCCCGATATATCCTTTTTCGGGCGGGACTGATACGATATCGATAATTCGAACCTTGTTTTTTTCCTATCACAATATGTAAAACTTACATGTGCAAAGTGAAGCTTTAAAGGAGAGGAGGAGCGACTTGGAGTCTGCTGCCCTTCATGAAATGATGAATCATTTCTTCAGTGCGGTCCAGTTAGGAGGGAAAATGTTGTTTCCTAATGAAGGTGATTTCATGGAATGTAGGGGTTTGGATCACATTGAGAAGCGATTGGTGGTTAGTCTTTTGTTGGGAGAATGGAGAGTGGAGGCGGTTTTGCCATTGGAGATGAAGGTTGACGGTTGGAGTGACCAACTATGGAGGTCGACAACCGTCAATCAACTTTTATGTTTCAAGCCTTGAATATTGTGGGCATGTGTCTTGTGGGGCCATAATTGGCGGGAATAAGGACCCCTTTCAACTTGTTCATGAGTTCGTTGATCGTAGTTGGATCTCTGTTGTGCTTAGGAGACATCCATAAACATGACAATCTTTAATGTTCACATGTCAATAGATGCATGTGTGCATAGGGAGATGTCGGTGTATTTGGGCCATGCTCACACAAGCTTCCCCCATGGTGTGTGGCAATTTCAGTGTCACTCTGTTGGCTAGTGATAGACTTGGTCTCCATGGGAGGCCTGATCCAGTTGTTGGCAATGGAAAGAGCAGCTTGGTTGTTGCATTGGAGGTGCATGGGAAGAGGCACCTCACCCGCTAAGTCAGTAAGAACAAATCTAACCCACATCATCTTTGTACTTCCCTGCGTCATGTCTCTATACTCTGATTTCACGCTAGATCTAACGATCGCAATCTGCTTCTTGCTCTTTCATGACACCAAGGAACTCCCTATGAATGCTGCAAAGCCAAAGATAGACTTCTTGTCCTTGGGGCATCCCACATAATCTACATCTGCGTAATCTGTAACAGTAAGGGATGTGCATCTGCCAGTATAGGTAAATCGGTACCGGTATCGATATCGTGTCGATACGATATGTCGTCGATATATCGATGCCATATTGCAGATATCGGATTGGTTTTGCGAAAAAATAGCCTTGTAAGGGCAAATATCAGCCATATCAACGATATATCGATCACCTGTCAATATTGATATATTGCCGATCACCTGTCAATACCTATATATCGCCGATATATCACGATGTGATTTACTTTGGCCTCTGCTAAATAAAAGACCAGTGCCAGGTGAGGTTTTCAGATACCTCAGAATTGTATGGACTGCATCCATATGTTCCTGTCTAGGCTGCTTCATGAGCTGACTTATTTTGCTCACTGCAAAGAATATATCTGGCTTGGTGATGGTTATGTATAGGAGCTTCTCAACGAGCTCCATGTACCTCATCTTATCTACCTCCTCAATGTCATCATCATATAGCTTCATGCTCGGATCCATGTGAGTAGTGGTAGGCTTGCAGTCTTCCATGCTCGTCTCAGAAAGAAGATCTGTAACATACTTCCTCGGGGTCATCACAAGACCTCGTTGGTTCCTGGTGAACTCTAATCCAAGGAAGTAACATAGACTGCCTAGGTCCTTGGTTACAAACTGCTGACCTATGAAATCCTTACCTGCTTGAATGCCCTGCACATCATCCCCTGTAACAACGATATCATCAACATAAACCAGTATGACAACTGTACCTCTATGAGACCTATGAACAAACAATGAATGATCTGCATTCGATCTTACGAATGGCCGTTGCTCTATCAAATCTGGAAGTTTCTGAAACCATCCTCTTGGACTCTGCTTAAGTCCATAGATACCTTATGAAGTTTGCAAACCTTTTGACACTCCCCCTTAGCATTGAATCCAGGTGGTTGCTGCTTGTAGACTTCCTCCTGTAAGTTACCATAGATAAACACATTTTTTAAATCAAGATGATATAGGGGCCAGTCCCTTGTCACTGCAACAGAGAGAAGGATCCACAGTGTAGAATGCCAAGCCACTGGAGAGAAAGTATCATGATAGTCCACCCATATGACTGTGTGAACCCACAAGCCACAAACCTCGTCTTGTTGTGATCTACGTTGCCATCTGCTCGGTTCTTCACCGTGAAGGCCAATTTGCATTCCACAACAGATGCTCCTATAGGAACTATGACAATGCTCCATGTGCCATGTGATTGTAATGCGACCATCTCCTCCTCCATGGCAAGATGCCACTGACTGTCCTGTATCGCCTCCTGATATATTCGTGGTATCTGCACGACTGACAGTCTCCTACACAAACTTCCTGATATCTTCTAAGTCGCCCTAAAGAAACATCGGTTGTAAGAGGATAGGTAGCACAAGTGCGTCTGCTTTTTCACAAAGCAATATGTACATTAAGATTACTTGTCTCCTCAACCCGTAAACCATCCTCCTGAGAGGGCACCTGCTCATCCTGTAAGAATCCTGCTGCATGGACAAATTTCTAGTGCCATCATTAGAAACGATGTGGTCAGTACATACCTGAGGCGTGTTGGATGATGGGGAAGGCCTATGAGCAGGTAAAATCGTGTGAGGCCTGCGAACACAGAAACGTAGCAACAATCGAGGCAAAATACTGCGTAGTGGTGTAAGGGTAGCCACATGAGCATGTTTATGTACTGGAGGAGGTGGTAGTGGAGGAGCTACTAGAGGTGGTGGAGCCATAGGAGGAGGCACATATACCTCCTCTTCGGAGTTAGATGGAGTCAACCTATCACATGTAGGAGAGATACTGACTTTCAAAAAAAATGTAGGAGAGATACATAACAGACTCAATAAAGGTGACATCAACACTAATATAGTACTTCTGTCGTATTGGATCGAAGTAGTGGTACCCCTTCTGGGTATGAGAGTAGCCTACAAAGACACACTTGACAGCTCTATGGGAGAGATTGTCACGACCAGACGTCATATGGTGAAAAAATGGCAATATAGCCAAACACACGGGATGTAAGGGAGAACAAGTCCTTCTCGAGAAACACAATCGACAAAGGGACCTTTCTTTTTCTAAGACAGAAGATGGCATGTGATTCACCAAGTAGTAATCAGTGAGGACCACATCACCCCTAAAAGAGTGAGGAGTTCAGCTATGGATTAAAAGTGTCCTTGTCACATCATGTAAGTGATGGTGTTTGCGTTCAACAACACCGTTCTGCTGAGAAGTGTAAGCGTACGAGGTCTTGTGTAAGATGCCGGGAGACCTGAAGAACTTAGATAGTTGTAACATGCATAACTCTAAGGCATAGTCAGAGCGAATAAACCTGACAATAACAACGAAAGTATTCTTTATTTCCTTAATAAAAGATTTCTTTAGGCTTGTTTTTCGATAGAAAAATGCAAGAAAGTCTATAATAATCATCCACAACAACTAGATAAAAAACTGTCTCCTTGGTGATTAGGAACACGATTGGGACTCCAAATATCAAGATGAACATGCTCCGATAAATGACTATTGTTACGACTTTGATGACTAGGAAAAGAAGAGCGGTGATGCTTTTGATGCTGACAAACCTCGCACTGGATGGTAGAACGCGTGGAAATCTATGTGAGGATACGACATTGCTTCTGTAAAGGATGGTAGCCAAAATGAAAATACCACAAGTATGGTGAGATTGGTCCAGTGGGAACTGTATAGTTACTAGCACTAGGAGACTGGATCATTCTATAGAGCTCTCGCTGCTCATGACCACATCCAGTCACCCTGCCTGTTAGTATGTCATGGAACACAAGAGGAGCGGTCAAGGCATGGCAATGTAAATCCTTAGTGATCTGACCTATATATAGTAAACTCATCCGAAAATCAGATGCAAATAGCATATTTGTAGGCATATGAATGACCTCAAATGAACCTTTGCCTATCCTATAATGGGTAAATGAACTCTGTTCGCAATGATGACCCACCTATTGGAGATATAGATTTGTATAAACTGAATTGTGCTCTGTCTCCACACGGATGATGGGAAGCACTAGAGTCCATGATCCACTTTTTCATATCTTCCCTGCTACAATTGGTAAAAGCCTATGCTATACCTGAGGAGCTCGAAGAAGCTCCAGCAGCTTCTGCAACATCTGGGGGACATCTAGTGGTGTCAGTAACATGAGTCATTATCTCTGTGAAGAACCGAGCGGTTAGGAGGCTCAATCTGCTTGGCCACATGAGCAGATGCATGGTATCCATACTTCTGATAACATGTATCCTTAGAATGATCCGGGCGACATCAATAAATGCAAGGGCCACATTGACATCCACCTCATCTACCATGGGGACCATGCCCTTTGATTGAGTAGAACCTCTCCTGCTACGGGATGCAACCATTGTTGAGGAGGCCTGTGTTGTGGCTGGTGGTGGGAGAAGTAGCTTGCTGGTAGATTGTAGACCTCCTTTACGGGAGATATGGTTGCACCTGTAAGAAGTTGTGTGCGTGCTGCCTTGTACTCAGGATCGAGAGCCGTCAAGAAAACTCCAACCATCATGGAGTTCCTGCATGCCATCTGCTGCTCTGTAGATGTGGTAACGAACTTGAAGTTGTGAAGCTTCTCGAACATGCCACGAAGCGAAAAGTAGAATGTATGCAGAGGATGGTCATTCTGCTTGGCCATGTAGATATCGAACCGTAGGTGAAGAATCTTGGCCATATTCTTTGCTTGGGCATGCATATCTGCAAGGATGTCCCACATCGCCTTGGCGATGGGCTGGTTCACAATATCATTGACGATCTATATTGTAAGAGTATCAGAGAGCCAAACACAACCATACGCGTCATCTTGCTTCCACGAAGCATTCTCCCCATTCTTACCCATCAGCTCTGGCTGCGTCAGAATGCGCTTCTTGTTATTGCACTGCATGAGGGTCAAGACAAGAACTGCATGGATCACAAACTCATAGTTGGTCCCATCCATCTTTACGATGGGAGCTGGGCTCTTAAAGGCGCTGGTCGAAGAGAAGACATCACCCTTGTCCTTCGACATGATGGAAAAGGAGACCGAAACAAAACTCAACTAGGGTAGTAGACTGATCCTAGCGATTCTACAAGATCATATGGAGGATTGGTTGTACGTGTAGACTCATACAACCATCCTTGTCAATCGTCGATCCACGCTAGGACCTGAAAATGTGATTTATTGGTCTGAAATCACTTTTTCTAGTCAAAATTAGATTGGGCGATGCCGATGGAAGTAGAATGTCCATAGGGTGCATATCCGAGGCCTAGGCTGCCAATAAGGAGCCAACAGAGGGGTGGCGGTAGCTGGGCGACGCGAAGCATGGTTGGGTGGTGGCGGACGCAGTGGGTTGTGCCGCGACGACGACAACCCACCTTGGCTTCTGCGGTAGCGCAGAGGCCCTCCAGGAAGGGGGACTGGTGGCTGCAATGACGCATAGCCATCCAAGAAGGGGACTGGTGTCCGGTGCACATTCAGAAGAGAGAGGCTGCGGCGACGCGTGGAAGAGAGGGACGGCGAGTGGGCTTAGGGCATGGGGTACAGAACTTCGATCTAGGTTTGTTGCTCTGATGTCACGTGGAGAGAAAATAATGACTTACTTGTTCATGAGGCCCCATGGTTCTCTTATATAGAGGATAAACCTGTTGGGCAAATTAAATAATGTAGGTAGAACGAAAAGAGAATACATAAAAGTGATATAAGATATCTAATATCTCAATAATCATGTTATGATGTTTATTCATTTTGAATGAGAAGAAGGGGACATGAAATTGTCCCAGTCAACGTGACATCAAAAAAGGGAATTACCTAACTTTAAATGCATGGCCTTTGCGTAGAAAGTGGAAATAACCTTACAGAGACTCTACAATTTCGATCACTGAGACGTGGAAAGTGGAAATGCCTTTGCGGCCTAGGCTGACATTGTGATGGAAATCCCGTGTCGCTAAAGTTTAGAGATATGGGAAAATTTGTTCTTCGGACATGTTCACATAGCTTGATTCAGTTGCTTTTCCAATGATCAAAAGCTTGCTACATTTGTGACCATGACCTTGAAGTCATTGGCATCATTTTCTTCGACTGACACTATGTGATGGAGGTTATGACTATGGCAGATCCATGTTGGATCGACTACTACTATTTTATTTTGATTTTTTGAGAAAACATAATTTTATTTTGATCCTGGAGAGCTTTCAGCATGGACATTCTTCATGGATCGGAAGCACCTATATAATGAATTCCTCCAGGTCTTGTGATTGGAAATAAAGTATTCATGGGGGTGCCAAATTCTTAGAGCGCAGGACTTTTGATGGTCTTCTCTGAAGCTGCTATTGTGATGCATTGTGTACCATGCTGACAGTTCTTTCTCGTTAATACATTCGATAATCTTTTTCTTCCGAGACATCACTCTTTTCTTGTTCTTGATTCATTTCTCAAAAACTTGTTTTATGTTTCTTTGTGCATATTAATATCAGTCTGATTTTTCATCCTTCCATTTCAATTATTTATGCAGTAGATTATGAGTCAAGCTAGATAGTCACAATTACAAAATGCAACTTAGAGGCTTGCTGAAGAGCAGACTTTAGTTTATTTTTGTTCTGCATGGAATAGAGATTCCCATTAAGATAGCCATCTTCTGCAGATGTGTGGTTTTGCATTAATGTGAGCATGATATTCTTGTGCGTTTTCTTTACCACCTACATGTTCAAGGTGTACGCATCCCTTGCTGGGAATACTTGTATATGGAGGAAATTATTTGGTAGTTCGTGCAGATCTTATTCCATCGGTTACTCTTGGAATTGTTTCTATCTTGTTCATATGTGCAATGATGGTGGAAGCCATGTTTGTTTTAATACTGCAATAGTGTATAGCTCGAGATTAGGATGAAGGTCATGGAAACACCACAATTGGAATTAGTTTCACATTCAATGTATTAAAGAATTTATCTTACGTCTATACTATAGGAAACTATTGTCACATTCCATGTGTTGAAGAATCGACTATTATCTCTACCTGTAATCTTATGCATAATCACGTAGGAATATAATCACATGGGTTGATTATTAGATGCTTGTCTATAATTTGATTAATGCTTTGCATACAAAGATATTTCCATTTAGAAGCGTATTAGGTTTGACAATAACTGCGACTCTTCTGTTATTTTTTCTCAGTCTACAGATGAAGAGGTTGAACGTTGCTACGAAGAATTTTATGAGGATGCACATACGGAGTTTTTGAAGTTTGGTGAACTTGTCAACTTCAAGGTTTCTTTTAGTTCAAACATCTTTCCTTTGAATTATCTATGCTGTTGCCATGAATTTCTTCAAGGAGTGGTAGTTTTTTTGCACTTTTAATTACTCTAATTGCCTAAATTAGTTAGACTTGTAAGATTGAAGTCCAAGCGGAGGAGTAAAGATTTTTTTGGGATGCGAGGGAGACCGAGAGGGCGAATGTGAGGGCAAAGGGGAGGGAGAAGGTTGGTGGTGGTGGGGGTGGGGGGTGAATCAGAGTGATGGGTGGAAGAAGGTGTGATAGAGGTGTTTGAAGCGATTGTTGTGTCCAACCTAAGACGGCGATCAATTTCCACAATTGGTATTGCAAAAAAGAAGATAGGTTCCCATTCCTAAGGTATGGGGGGTGGGGTACTTCACCGGGGAATGTCGTGAGAGGTTGGCCTCTAGAGAAGATTTTGTCCATGCCAATATGTCTCAAGGAAACAATCAACCTTTGCTAGAGCTTGTGAGGAGTGAACAAAGGTGTAGATGACCAAATGTCTAATACCCTGTGGGAGTATCACAAATGCTGCCTCTTTCAATAAATCCGCCACCCACTTGGAATTTTCGTTGCAGTATTTTACTCGTTTATTTGGGGAATAGGGAAGGTGAAATAACAAGGTAGAATAAGGAATGTTGGGGTTATTCCCCATTTTCGTTCTTTTGGGTGTTTTTGTATGAGTGGGATAAAGGTGGAATAAGGAGATGCTATTCATGTTCATTGTTTGTTTATTGTTTTAAAAATGCGGGATAAGTGATAGTTAATGTGGGCAGTATGAACAAGAGATAAATAATAAACATTGTCTAAATGGGAGGGATACATGAAAGTGGAATATTTGGGGAATAAGGAAGGGGATGTCTATTCTAGAATAAGAAAAAAAACGTGATAAGGAGAGAAATTAGGGATATCTTTCCATTTCCCCCAAGTGTCCACGACCTTAAGGGAGATGTGGTACATCTTGGAGGCATATGGGGATCTGCATTGGCTACAAAGAATGGAAGTTTAATTTGTGGTGGGATCTGCATTGGCTACAAAGAATGTCGAATCATGTTCGAGATACTATTGTTTGGGAGTGCAGCTTGACAGGGAAGGAGGAGCACTACGGCACTAGCCTTCTATTTCCGCTCAGGGTTGTGCAAGTCAATGAGGAAACAATGTTTGTTGCTAGGTTGTGTTTAGGTTCAATATTGAGGAGCATGACTCTACTACTCGTTTCATGTTTAGTGCAAGGGAGTTCAAACCATGACTCTCTTTAGGAAGAGGCATGGGTATAAACCTTCAGTCCTTGTTGATGGTTTTAGAGAGGATAGAAGCTCTACGGGAGAGATGAAAGTTACTCTGATGGTTCTACCAATATTGACACATTTTTCGTGGAAGCTAGGAAGGGTCTATAAGTGCATCTGGATTCTGATAAGAGTGAGGATGACTTTGATGACATCTCTCTTTGCAAGGAGGTTGTGGAAAATATACTAGTGCATCTTTCGGAGGAGCCAATATTAGATTCTTCATGAAGATTCTTACATGGAATGTTTAACGTCTAGGTGACTTTGGTTTGGTAGCTTGGGTAGAAACTTAACTTAGTGATCACTATATGTTGTAGTTTTCAAGAGAAAGGTGGAGAGGTGGGATGCTTGTGCATGAAGGGGCTTATATGTTGCTTGATGATGCCACCTTTTTTGTGGAGGGAGAGGCTAGTTATGCTGAAGGGATGGCCATTGTCCTTGTGTTGTTTGGGTTGGTCTCGAGCCTGGATATTGATCATGCCAAATCTGCTTTTGTTCCTTTTGGAATGAACGAGGAGGAGATGGAGATTAGCGAGACTACCTTGCAGATGCAACGAGTAGGCCTCCCTATCCTCTATCTTGGGTTGCCCCATGTGGGAGCAAACATCAACAATTTGATTGGTTAACAATTATTGAGAGAATGGAGAAAAAGTTGGCGAGTTGATGTGCAAACTGCTTTCGAGAGGTAGCTTCCTAGCGCTACTGAAGGAAGTTCATCGGCTATCTCGATGCCATTTTTGTCTGTGCGCCTGCTACCTGTTTGGGTGAAAGTGAAATTGGAGGCGCATATAGGCATTTCTTCTGGGCATCTTTTGGGGAGTCATGGGGATGCCTTCGATGGGTTGTAAAACCCTGATGTTTGAGAAGAAGGATCGTAGGTCGGGGATTTAGAGTTTAGAGGCGATGAACCAATGCATTATTGACGAAGTGGGTGACCCGAATCTGGAGAGGAGGGACCGATTTACTTTGTAAGAAACATCATTCGATTTATGCCTTCCAACCTCTGCAAAGGGATTTGTTTGATGATTCCTCATGTGTTTCCTCTCACGAGGCCTATTTCAGGAGATTGCTTGGCATTTTGTTTTGGATTGGTGATTGGATCGAGCAGGGAGTGTTACATGTTCGATTCCCTTGACTTTTCGCTGTAGCGACTGATGCTGGTTGCTCTGTGAGGAATTGTTAGGAAGGTGACAACTAGATCCCACTTTTTCATACTAACTTATCAGATTCGTGTTTTGTATAGTTTATGCAGCTTTAGAGGCTTTGCCAACACATGTAGGATTGTCTGACACTATGGATCATTTGTCATGGTCTGATGGGCGTTTCACTGTGAGGAAGGCTTACATGACCTTCTACTTCATGAATGTTTTTGATTTGACGGGTGTTGTTGACTTGTACATTGACATATGGAGGTGGTGCTGCAGATTTTGATCTTTATTTGTTTCCTACGTAGAGATCGTCTTATGATCGGTGAATGAAGAGCTCGTTTCTTTCTTAGGAGTGACAATACAAGTCAACATTGCTTGGCAAAAGAGGAATGTTAGTATATGCGTCTATAAATGGGTAATTGGATTCCTCCGGGATCCAATTACTACATCTACAGGTTTAGTCTCACATTGTCTGTGAGTAAGACTTGGTCTTACTGGGGGGGGGGGGGTGTTATATAAGAAGCCCCACATCATCTCTAACAACTGAGAGAGGGAGAAATAATAGAGTAGCCGACCCTTAAGAGGCATTCTCCTGTGGTTTGATTTCGCTCCTCACAGAGTAGGCTTCCACGTAAATCCGTTGTTCTTTATCGTTCTTTATAATCTTTATCTCTGATTATGCTTCCGCATTCTCGTTTTCAACATGATATCAGAGCAGGTTCGATTCTAGGGCTTGATTCTATATTATATTTGTGGTGATGGTTTTCAATTATTTTGGATTATGTTCTTTATTTGTTCAAGTTCAAGGAAAAAGGATGTTGAGCATTTGATGTGATCTTCTTTCAATTGTGAAGATTTTAATCCAAAGGTTTTTATGATATGCATATGACGTAAGTTCTGAAGTACCGTCATATTTTTTTTGAGATTTCACGGATTATCGTTTTTTTATGCACATTTTCTGGACAAGTTTGGAGATCATATTCTGCTCGCAAGTCTTCCTCTGGTTCTCAGATCTCGAAGGTGATGGCGACATACACGTTCTTGCGAGTTTTGTACACTAGCGAGTTTTTGAGAACTCCATTGGAACCCCATTGAACATCTCGCAACTCCAGACCACCACATGAAAAAACATGCCCTGTTGTTGATGTTGCTCCCAGTTTTGCCCCCATTCCCATCAACAGTCGGTCGTGAGAGACGAGGAAGGTGACCATGCTTGATGAAAAAGATGACTGTGCATCAAGATGTTTATGTGTTCTTCTAGGGTTCTCGAGGAGGATTGGTTCTTCGCAACGACAAAAAAACTCGATGATGGCTGCGGATTTGCGCGGAAGCTCCGATGTCAAGACTCCCTCTTCTCGTTCTCGTGTGTGAAATCATCTTCTAGACACAACCCCATGTGTAGATCTAGCAAGATGGTTTAGATGGAGCCGCATCAATCTCCCTTGCGTTGACGACATCTAAACCGAAGCCCTCGCATCAACAGCAAATGATGGGTTCCCCAAATTGAACCCCTAGTTTGTGCGAGATCGGGGGGGGGGGGTCGATACCCTCTCCCTTAGAAGCCAAAGACACATGTCCACTAGGGTTCTTATATTGAAGGGTTATTTACTTTGGGCCCAATTTGGCGGCCTTCTACTTCGGTCTGCATTAAAAAAGAGGGAGGTTGACATATTTAGGCCCATGTTGGGCTGGGATGCTTGTGTATTACAAAAGGCCGTGAGATATTAATGCCCTAATTGGGCCCAAAGAGATTTTAAAAAATAGGGAGTTTTTTTTAAAAAAGAGGCTATCATACAAAAAGAAGCCATAATGATTTGAAAAAAAATCCAAAGAGAGCGAGAGGATCAACTTATTGGTTTTGGTTCTCCATCTTCATTGTCTTCTTCCAATTTGGTCAACATCATATCTTTTCAACAAGTTTGGGTGAAAGGGAGATTGCTATGTAGAGTTCTCCAGTTCTTTAGATCTCTAGTTTTTCAGACTCGACCATTTCTAGGTGTACATGTGCGATCATTTATTTGCGAGGTCCCCATACTCTTGATCTGGTAGAATCACGGTTTTTATGTGGACCACGTATGTTAGCGACCTATGGCAGAGGCTCGATACTGCGAGATTCGTAGGAACTCCATAGTAGAGATCCCATTCTCTGACCCGTGTGGGAGAGATCCAATTCTCCGATGAGGAGACCCGGTTTCAATCTCTATCTTCAGCGTCCATGGACTTTGACGAGGATGTTTCCACATGTTTCTCCAGTTTGGTCCTTCAGAGAGATGGTGCAGTTGCAAGCTAGAGTTATCCGACGAGGAGACTCATTGCAGTTCCGGTGACTCTGACACACTTTCTCCGACGAGGAGACTCATATCACACTCTAGCCCTTCTGTTCCTCCTCACCACTATGATATGAGAAGCAATGTCCTCAGCAAACATGCAGTAGAGTATGTGTTGGGTTGATATTATTAATATTGTCTTTTTTTTTGAAACCAAAGTACTTCGGGGGATACACGACATGGTGTTCGCCCCAAATATTATTTAAATACGATGATGAAGACAAGGAGGATGGAAAGTTATACAAACACTAAGGATCGAGTGGATCCCGCCTGAGGGCCCCCAAAAAAAGGAAAACACATGCCAAAAGCATTACAGGAGCAGCCAGTCATTCACAAGCAAAGAAACGTGTGCTAAAATATTCTCCTTGTAAAACCTTTGACCCCTGAAAATCTTCGCGTTCCTAGCAAGCCACAACGCCCAAATGCACGCGAAGGGGCGTAGCAGCTCCCTCCTTGGGCGATCAGCACTTGAGCGCATAGAATCCCAAAACGATAGCCGAAGATGCGTTGACCCAATTAACATTGACGTCCCCCCAAATTGCGGCAGAGCTCGGGCAGAGAAAAAATAGGTGCTCCAATGTCTCCACGCTGCCACCACATAGCACACAGTCCAAGGAGTCAATCCCCGAAACAAACCTTGCACATCTATCTCGGGTCAAGACCCTCCCTCGCCTCAAAAGCCACAGGAAGAAGATCACCCTCTCAGGTAGCTTCATGCGCCACAGCCACCCAAGATCCTTGCACAGGAGGTTTAGCTGAGAGTTCTGTTGTAGCGAGATGGCCCTGAACGCCCGCCTCGTAGAGAAGATGCCGTCGCGCCAAATCCAGTGGTCTCTGGTAGTCGAGGGCTTTGGCGCAGCCCTAAGCTGTTGCAGGAGGCTTAAGAAATCATCAAACCGCTCGTCGGATAGGTTGCTAGCAAAAGTAGGGGACCACTCGCCCCCGCTCCAAGAGGACGCCACCGTCACACGTGAGTCAGAAGCCAGCGCACAAAGACGAGGGAAAGAGATACCGAGAGAGGTCTCCCCCGCCCAAGCGTCTCGCCAGAAAAGAAAGGAATTGCCATCCCCCAGCGCAGGCTTGAAGAGATGAGAAAAACGCCTAACCGCCGAAGCGATCCCTCGCCAGAATGGTGTTCCAGAGCACGGAGAGTCGACGTCGCGCAGCATGTCCACCCCGATCGATAAAACATCCCGCAACATAGATGGAAAGAAACCGTTGGCGCTGCCCCAAAGTCTGTTGACCCACTTTAGCATCAACGCGTCATTAGCCAAATCCAGCCTCCGTATGTCAAGACCACCGTCGCACTTTCTTTTCGCCACCTCGTTCCAGGCCACCAGATGTATGCCCCGCGACGAGGGACCCCTTCTTCCCCACAAGAAGCTTCGCATAAGGCCCTCAAGACGCCTTCTAACCCCCACAGGGATAGCCCAATTGGACAGAAAGTACACGGGGATAGAGGCAAGGACCAACCTAATAAGCACGAGTCGGCCTCCCCGAGAGAGCATCGCCGCACTCCAACCAGCAAGCCTTCTTTCCGCCTTGGCCATCACCTTGTTCCAATCATGCAATCTTGGCCTCCTCGCTCCCAGCGGCAATCCCAGATAATCGATCGGAAGAGAGGATGAAGAACTTCCCAAAAGCTCTCCACACGTCGCTGCCGACCTCTCATTCCACGCGAAAGGAATCACTTTGGATTTGGATTGGTTGATGCGGAGCTCCGAGAGCTCGCTAAACGAGCCATTTCTTTCTATTGTCTTGTATTGCATGAACGAGCCATTTCTTTCTATTTGTCCAAGCTGAGCATTGCATGCTCCTGCTTCAGGGGGAGCGCTAGAGTATGTATCTATAGATGGATAATTGATCCCTTCAGGGTCCAACTACCACATCCGCTGGTTTAGTCCAACGTCGTCTGTGAGTGAGACTTGGACTCTTACTTGTAGGCTAATAAGAAGCTCCACACCACGTCTAACAGTTGAGAGAGAGAAATAACAATATCTAGCCCTTGAGAGACCTTCTCCCGTCGTTTCATCCCGCTCCTTACGGAGTAGTTTTCTATATAAAATCCCGATGTTCTTTATCGTTTTTATATTTTTTTTCGCTGATTACGCTTTTGCATTCTCATTTTCAACAAGGAGAATGTTGCACATCTATTCCTTGGGTAATCTGTTGCGAAGGAGCTGTGGACTGCAGTGCTTGTTGAGATGTCTCTACCTGAGACTTGAGTTGTTTCTGGGAATTCCTGGACGCTTTAGGACATGGGAGTAGCCCCAACAAGATTCGGGTGGCTGCTATCCTATGGTATAAGTGGCTTGTATGGAATGTCTTTATTGGGGAGAATGAATGTATATGGAAGATGTGATTAAAATTTAAAAATGCAAAAGGCCTTACGACGCTATGGTCTTTATAATTATTTTTATAATGTGAATATATCGAAGTTTACAAGTGGGTGTCTCATTGACGTGTTACCCTCTTTTTCCAGAAAGAATATATGTATTCTTAGTCTAAGTCATCCCCATCCCATACACTTTCATCTTAATATCCACGTTTCTTGATTGCCTGTGATGTTGAGACACTGTTTGGTTTATCCCTCTATCCACTTTTTGTTTCTTTTCATTAAATTATTCTAGAATGAATCCATTCTTTTACTTAAAGTTAATTTCAAAGGGCATCGTCCTTTAAATATTCATGATCTATTTCATGATTCTATGCAATCAAATCAAGATAACAATTGCAACTTCAAATAACCTTTACAACAATCAGAGAAGTAAAGAGATAGTTACAAGTAATCTATTATCAAGCCCTCAAATCTATATGCTCTGCAATATGTATCATTGAAGAACACAATATCAATATAAATGTAGAATACTCAAACCTGTGATGATTGAGATAAACTGATGGAGGTCGATAATAGGTGGAGTTAAATCGTGTTTGGAAGCATATCTTTAGCGAGTCATAAAGAGACAAAGAACGAACAGTAGCGATCATGGCTTATAGACAACAATTTAATGCTTTGTGGATGCAATTGCGACTCTCAATGGTATACATGCACTTTTTCTTTCTTGATTGTGTATGTGTTTGTGTTGTGTTTTGAAAGAACGAAGAGTATAGCCGTATAAAGATGAATATAGACATTGGGGTTTAATAGAAATCTTAGGGGTCAAATCAGGAATGTGATAACTTTAACAACTTTCATGAAAAAATTTGTTGACCGATTAGTAAAATCAAAGTGATAGATCATGACAAGCGATCAATCGGTCAAGTAGAGCTGATTGGTTAGTCAATTGCCTATTGGGGGGCTCATCTTAAAAGTGATCGAGCAGATCAATCGAATGATCGATCGGGATTAAACAATACCAAAAAATGGCCGATCACGTCAAACTGCTGGTTTGTTTTTAGGGCAGCAGCCTTCGTGCAATAGAGGAGGCACCATGAATGGAACTGCTGCCTGAGTGCGCCGCTGCCCGGAGATCGCCTCCGCCTTCTTCTTTCATCTAGGTTTTACATGGAGGAACCAAATAGCATGACCATGACAGACTTTCGACTGGAAGGGTGAACAAAAGATGAACCATAATCTTAAAAAAAAACTTTGAAAAAGTAGATCTTTAATCAACTTGCTCTGATACCATGTTGAAAACAATATTGCGGAAGCAAATCAAAGGAAGAACACAATAAAAGAAGACTTTGATTTTACGTGGAGCCCTACTCCATAAGGAGCGGGATGAACCCACGGGAGAACCGTCTCAAAGGGCTGATTTTCTATTCACTTTCTCAAAGGATATAATGGGTGTTGGGCTCTTTATATAGGCCCACCAAGACATGAAACTCCCACCATCACTCGATGTGGAACTAAACTTGAGAGCAACCAAAGACATTTTTAAACACGAATGCATATCGATAATTATGTGTCGTTATTTAGGATGTGTTTTGCTTAAATAAATTCAATTATCTTTATCAAATACAAAAGGAAACTGTGATAGCACAACACAAATCCGATAAATTTACACGAGGTTGTTGCAATTGCAAGTTGCAATAAACATCAACTTCCTAAAATAAAAAAATACATGCTAAAGCTTACTACAACAGAGGGGAGGGGCAAGGGCAGGGCGATGCCTTCCAGCATCCAGTTGAGTCTTGCAGTATGCCAGTAGGGAATGGCGGCGATTGTCGATGTCAAGAGTTGTTTCTAGATCTGGCAAGGGCAAGGGTAGGCAGACACGGAGGCTTCTTAGTATTAAGACCTGGGAAATCAGGTTTTGGAGGAGAAATGGGCACAAGAGATCACATAAGGTGCATGTGGGGCACTTAACATTTGCAGGCAAAGGTGTACACCTCGCCTTGCCTTTTCACATCGACTTAGCGAGGCACATACCTCACCAAAGTCCTCTGAGGTGCCCTCCTTGAAGCAAAAAACATATTAGGAAAAATATGATCAACATTTTAAATCTCACATAAATGGGCAAGCCAAATTCCGAGAGAAATTTAGTGCGAGTGAATTTTCGCCGAAATTTGAGCTCATGGCCCCACTCAAGGTTGGTAGTCATCTGATGAAAAATCTCATTAATCAATTATCAATATGCATAACTCGTGTAGAAGTTTTTTTCAGTAAAAAAAGTAGTCACTCTAGCCGAAATTTTTATTGTTCATTTTTTTCTGACATCTGTCTTGAATTTTATTTAGGTATGCCGAAATAGTTCAGTCCATCTCAGAGGAAATGTTTATGTGCATTACAAGTCCATAGAATCAGCAGTTCTTGCATTTGAGACTATGAATGGTCGGTATTTTGCTGGGAAACAGGTAATCTTCATTTATCAGCGAGCTCTCTTTATGCTATTGTTGTGTATATACTCGTGCAGTTGCACACTTGTAGATTGCACACACGGGGGACTGAGCCTAAGACCTTTTTCCAACTTTTTCGACCACTGATTTGATTAAAAGATTTGTAAGGATATAATTAGGATTGGCTCAGTAAATCTACATCGACTATAGATTCGATATTATGATTTCTAATATTTCATCTCATAAAAGTGACTGTAAAAAACATATGTATATATAACTAAATTGTTTGCTTATATAGACATATATTTGTAATGGTGAACGCTTCTACAGTTAAAATTAATCTTTGCATTTTCTATAAATGGTTAAAGACTTGCAAAATGCTTGCAAAAAACTGGAAAAAGGCCCTTAACTCTGCGTCCAATTCCAATACAAGAACAATAGGGGGGGTGGGAATAAACGGAGCAGGGGTAAAAAAGTGAAGACATCACTCTTCCCCTCCTCTCCCTTGCGCAAGGAAGGAATAGTTTCCCACGACTCTCTTCCTTTTTCTCACATAACTTCTCATTTTTTATAATAAACACATACATAAACACACTAAACAATTTCTAAAAAACACACACAAAACATGTTTGTTTTTTATTCGACTTTCACATGGTAAAATATTGTTGATTTTTCTCTATTATCGTCATTTATTTGTTGGAGAACATTTCTTACTCATCAGTGATGTTGAAAATATACATCTCTAGATACTGTGATCCACCTTTTATTTATTATTTATGAGATAGTAGACATTGGATGGTCACTAGGATTGCACTTCGAATGTGGTTGTAGTTCAAATTTTTGTGCGGTCATCTTTTCTTTGAATATTGCATATTAGCTTGGTCATCCATCCTTTTCGCATTTATTTATTTTTAGTTTATTTCCTGCCACCAATTTTCTTATTTGACTTGTTATCAACAGATTAATTGCGAGTTTGTTAGCGTTACCAGATGGAAGATAGCTATTTGTGGGGAATATATGAAATCCAGATTTAAGGTAAAATGTATATCCTTTGAACGGTTTCTTTGGCCTGCACGATTTTCATTTTTCGACTGGTAGGGAATTATGAATTGTCCACCTCCGCTACCTTATGGTGAAATATGCAGACTTGCTCTCGTGGAGCTGCTTGTAATTTTATTCATTGCTTCCGCAACCCTGGTGGAGAGTATGACTGGGCTGACTGGGACAATCCCCCTCCCAGGTACTGGATGAAGAAGATGAGTGTACTTTTTGGCCCTTCAGATAATGCAGAAAATCACAAGAACAATGGATTCAAGGATTCAGATCATCACGAGAATTCTAGCAGGAAAAATGTATGTACTGGCAAGAGGTATGTTGGATGTGATCTCTATGAAGGCCATGCAAACATTCATGTAACTTGTAGTACATTTACTAGAGTATAATTTGTTTGGTGACTGCAACAGATTGCATTTAAGCTCTAGACACAGAGATAGAGATGATGGAGACACTGAGTCTGAAGGTCGGTCAAATACTCGAGAAAGTCGTCATTGCACACAAAGGAGCAAGCAAGGTTACCCAAATAAAATGAGGAAAAGGAAGCAGTCTGATGATGATCAGGAGAAACCTGATGGGTATACTAGTAAGAGGTATGCCAGATGTGATTCACAATTTTCTCCAAAATTGAATTATACTTTCTGAAGTTAGTTTGCATGATTTTTTTGCAACAGATCACATTTGGTGAAGTCTTGGAATGTAGAAAGAGATATTGGTGATTCTGATTCTGAAGACGAGCTGAATGGTCCTGCAGGCCGATGCCGTAGTCGTGAAAGCAAGCTAGGTTACTCGAGCAAAAGAAAGGAAAAGCAGTCTGACGATGATTTGGAAAAACTTGAGGGGAGATCTAGCTCTATAGCTGAGTATGCCCCCCTACATTTTACTCCTAGAGCTACATTCAGGAGAAGCCACTCAAGACAGAAGGAAAGCAGCGGATTTGAAAATAAAGATTTTGAAGATCGTCTAAGGGTCCACAAAGGGTGTAGGAATGCTACTTCAAGTAGCAGGCCCAAGGGAAACACTCATTTTTATGGAAATAGAAGTCCTGAAACTTCATACAGATACTCAGAGAGGTATGATGGGCACAGTTCGCCAGATTGTGACAGAGATAGGTATCATACAGATGAGAAGTCGTCTAGATCGGCTTCTGATTCTTGGACTAGACATTCTTACAGGCACATGTCTATTGATCATGGAACTGAGCAAGAGCTCTTGGATAGAAATAAAGCGGCCTGTAAAAATGACCTTGGAGATCGAGAAGTCCAAGAGAACCCAGAAAGGTACACCCCTCTTTGCATGGAGCCTGATGTTAGAAACAACTCCGGTGAGCATGAATCTCGAGGAAAAAGTGTCTCTTCGGGGGAATCTCAAGGTGATCCAAAGAGAAGTAATGTTACTGGCTGTCAAGATATTCTCCAAAAGTCGTCTAGTAGGCATTCTAGATATCGAAAATCCAGCAAAGGTGATGTTTCCCCAGGTGATTCCTTTTGTAGTAGGAAGAACCAACTGCATTTGAGCCGTAAGAAAACATGCCATCGATCCACACATGAGGAAGATGACGGGTCTTGTAGTTGCCGGAATCGAGAAGAATATGGGAGTGCATACGAGAGTCCTAATTCTGAGGATGTCATGGCCCTTGATTTTCAAAAAAAGAAACATACTGGTCGTCATCGTAGAAAACATGAGAAACAGAATAGAAAATACTCACATGATGAGGATGATTGTGAAGATTTGAACTCTTCCGATTCCCAATTAAGGGAGAAAGAATCCAGAAAGAGCTCCCGAAATCGAACGTCAGTTCATCATTCACGCAGTTCGAGACAGCATAAAAGTTACAGTGGCGTTGACCTTCTCGAGGCCTGACATCTATGCGGGTATTTCTTCTTGCATGTCTAATATTTCAATGTGGCATTTACTCCTGAGTTCAACCTGCATATCTTGAGAACTAGTGTTTTTCATTGTGTTTTCTATGATTATGTGATGTGTACTTCTCATTCTATCTTTGAACGATGCAACTCTTCTGATGGCTGAAATCTAAGTTTTATTAGGTGGCTTATTTTGTACCGTTGTATGCGTTGAGGGTCATCAATTTTGCGGAGTATAAATACTGAAGTGTTGTAGTATATTGATTTTGGGGGATATGCAGTGGATTTTCATTTTGTTTTTGGTTTTCAGAGGTCAGCTGATAAATTACTTGTGTTCTTGCAGTTGATAATGTGGAAGAACCATGGTGAAAAGACCATAGCTAGTTTTGTCTCAGGCAATGAAAGCTGCAGTGTATTATTCTCGGTTGGAGGGTTTGCTTCGGTAGGGTCATCACTTGAGCAGCGGTGTTTGTCGGATATCATGACGCTGGCGTATCCTGCTTATCTTCAAGCTATATTTTTCAAATGTTTCTCATGCGAACCTCAACTATGACGATCAAGTCTTAAGTGCTCCAAGACAGTGGCTGCAAGTGTATCAGATTGAAGGGATGTCTATGATTTTGTTTCCACAGTTTTTTTTATAGGAATGAAGTTCTTGCTACTCTAAAATGTTATCAGTTTGATGATATCTGCAAATCTTGAATGCAATGCAAACATCAGCAAGCTATGAGAACCTTTCAAAGTGAACTGGTCTGCACCAAGACTCCAGCTCGTGTTTAAGGATACTCCCAATAACAAATGAATTTCAAGTTTTTTTCTTTGTTTAGATTTATGCTTAGATAGGAACTTGAAGAGGGCCCACGACCATATTTTGTCATGCAGTTTACACTACTCATAAATATGAGTTGCTAATGCAGGCCCACTTTTGCAAAATAGTTATTGCGAATTCCAAGATTATATATTAGTAATTATTGAGATGTATTATGATGTGTACCTCCCCCTCCCACACACCCACACAAAACACACACACACACCCACACAAAACACACACACATGTACGCACACTTTGTGTTTTCTTGTGGAATTTTTTAGAACACCCTGGAGATCTTGATAACTCAATTATAATATTTTGACATACAAATTTCATGTACAACAATGTTATGTTGTCCATCTAGATGGGATCGATTTCAATAATTTTGAGAGCGTTAAAATATATGGTCTTGAAGGAGGGGATACATATCTCCAATGGAGTGGTAATCTGAATGACAAAATATTGACATTTAGTGAACAAAAACCTCCATGTAATTTTAAAAAAATCCACAAAAAGTAAAATAAGGTGGAGGAAGCTAAGTTAGCTTCTCCGAAGGACAACCCTATTTTATCATATATGCATATATAATATATTTGAATAATAAGTACTTTATTGAATGTAAGTTGAAATCGACTGTAAGACAAATAAACACAAAAAACAAAAGGGATTAGCGACTTAATATCATAGTCATAGTGTCTCGTGTTATAAGTAGTGGAGCCACTTGAACCATTGATTTTGCCACAATCTCCATATCGCATATTAATGATGACCTTAAGCAGTCGTAGGCAAGCGAGAAAGATAACAACTTAGATTTCCAACCTTGAGCCCTTGTTGAGGCAGCCCTCCTCGACGATGATGCGAAGATATCTCCGAGTAGATAGTAGGAATGGACCCTCTATTAGGGATGGAAACGGTCGGATACGGATATGAATATATGTATAATCATATCCTTATCCATTTTAAAATACGAATACGAATGCAGATACAAATATTGACCGATGTGAAAAATGTGTTACCATATCCTTAAAAACGAATACGAATAATAATAGAAATATTTAATAGATTAACTAAAATATACATGTTTAGGATGATTTACACATAAAATAAATATAACATATATAGTAATTTCATAGCAACTATATCAACAATGATGAATGCAATCATAAAATATTGTTACGCATAGTTATAAATAAATTTATCACTATACTTATATATGAAAATGAATATACGAATATGAATACGAATATTAGCGAATGTCAAAGTGATATTCATATCCGCATCCATTTTAAAATGAATACGAATACGAATGTCAAAATATGTATAAAATGAATACGATAGCGGATCGGATACGAATATATTCACATTCATTTTCATCCCTGCCCTCTATGTTACCCATTATCAAGTTCAAGCCAAAGTTTCTCCCCACTATTCGTTGAACGAAAGAGAATCGCTCCATTGACCTTTGGATCTGAAAGAATGCCAAATGATTGAAGGATGCCTATTAACTTACAGAGTGATTTTTGCACGAACTTCGGGGAGAGTACAATATCATCCACATAAATAAGGTGCGCTCGGGCTCAGAATTAGGCGTAAAATCACCTCGTTATGTAGTACTTGCATGACATGCCAATCTAATGGGCAGAGAAAATATGCACGTGGTATGATTTCTCAGCCATCTTATCGCACCTCGATCAGGGTTGTCCGCAAGTCATCCCTTATGGCTTACACTGTAGCATGCCTTGATGATATTGACAAACATTGACTTATCATTGCTGCCTTCAACATAAGTAGTTGAGCTCGACAAGATGGGAGATCGATCTACCTCAAGGTGTTGAATATGTGCCATGCAATAATGCGCGAGTTTGAAATATACCTTTCGTGTAGTCGACTATGCATTGAGTAACTTGGGAGAGGAAATATGCTTATCTTGTGGCCATGCATTGAGTTATTCTAGAGCGTGAGAAGCTAGTACTTCATCACTTATGGCTTTGTTTTTTTCAAGGTGTTGATTATGGTCATGTTGGTAACCTATGCTTGGCTATTGGGTTGAGGATTAGCAATATAAGTATTTTTTTAAGCGATATCAGACTCAACACAGAATAGGGGTTGCATGTCACAAATGATATTGTTCTTTTCAACAAAGGTGATGCCCTTTATAGCTTGATTTTGCTTACAAGCTCGAGTTAAATTCTATATTCAGGATTAAGCAAAGATCAACCATAATAAGCATTCCTCTTGCATTGTCAAGTCTTAACTCAGACATATCTCTTCTTAGGCATATGAAATATAGGATTTAAATGCTTTGAAAATACTTAACCAAACCCTTGGTCTTTAACCCCAAACCCTTAACTAACACTTCACACACTACCAAATGAAATCCTAACAAAAAAATTGTATCTATCAAACAAGCCAGAGTTCTTAACATTTAACTATAGAACTCTCCCCCGTCTCGCTTGTTGGAATTCAGATCAGTTAGCTAGAACCTGTGGCGGGGACGACTAAGCATATCATCCATAAGTTGAAAATGAATATGATTAATCGTGGACCTAGGTTAAACTTTAGGTACAACTAGTCTAATAGGACCCATATTTGACCCAAACCGATGAACCCGATTGGTCTCAAGCTGTGTATATTACCTAACTCCTCTTCGTACACAAATACATGCTCATATGCACATACACATGCTTGCATGCACACACGCATACACACATGACTTCACCATTTCTCGCTTGTTGGAATCTGAATCAATTAGCTAGAAACTAAGGTGGTGACTGGTAAGCATATCATCCATAAGTCGAGAATGAATAAGATTAATTTGGGACCTAAGCTAAACCTTCAAGTACAACTAGTCTAATCATACCCAAATATTACCCAAACCAGTGAACTCATCGATCTCAAGCCGTGTATATTACCTAACTCCTATCTGTACCTAGATACATGCTCATATGCACATACACATGCTTGCATGCACACACACACATGCACCCACACATACGACTACACCATTTCTCGCTTGCTTTGGCAACAAAAGGCCTTTGATGCATTTCCTTTCATTTATGCATAATCATTCACAAGTGAGCAATATGGCGCTATGTCCTCTATCATATTTCAAGTGTAAAATTACAAGACATGCCTATTTTCCTATTTAAACTCCTTCCTTATTTCTTATCCTAATTCCATATTTTTAATCTCCATTGAAAGGTCTTTATCGTATTTATCAATTTCAACCACCAACTTAGACCATTGACGATATGTTCAAGGGCTAATTTCTAGTATTAAATTGCACATTAGAACACACATCCTAGGGTTGTTCTTAACCAATGGGTTCAATCAAGTTAATCAACTATACATATTAGACCATTTAAAGTTGAATGGTACACCATATTGCCCGTTGATCTTATTATCAACAACTCAAAGCCTATCCAAGTTCCTTTCCTTCAAATCAATAATGATCATTATCACAATCAATACACTCAATGCCCTTTTCAACCTCCTTTCCTTTAAATCAATAATGATCATTGATCCTACATACAATGATTTATGCAATTACTATGACACTTTACCCCAATGGCCATCAAGATTGAAGGAACATGACTTCAGACTACTTGTCCAACACATCCACAATCTCCATATCATCAAACTAAACTCCAAATATATTAAATTAGCAAACAAAAAATAAACAATTACATGAGAAAAAATATAATATGAAATCAAATAATGCATTCATTATCATTAATCATATATAAAATGTCCACGTCTAACAATTAGACACATAAGTATTATCTACTACAAGTCCATCAACAAAATAGCTAAACTAAGTGAATCAATTAAATTGCTTAAAAATTATAAGGCAACATGTCTGGTGTTGATCATTCTACGAAGCTCCAAAAATTGTGGTTGTTAGTTTAGGCAACGAATTCATGTTATTAGCTTTCTTTAGTGTTTTCGGTATTGCAACCTAATTCATCATCATGATTTTAATTAATTATAGACTATATATAGGGTTAGTACATATATGTCAAACTCAAGCAAGCAACTTTAAGGTACTTAGGTGATTACATTCATTTATTTATTTATTTATTTATTTATATGTAATAAGTTTTATGTTGTTTTGTATGCATTATTTATATGATTTGTATTGGATTTTAAAATGGTTTGAGTTTTGTATAGGTTTTATATCCATTAAGGTTCTTTTATATCTTTAAGTATTTTTAATATTTTTGTATCTTATTGTTTCATAATTATTTTAATATTTTATTTTATGATATGTTTAGTTTTGAATCCTTTTATTTTTTATATGGTTTTAATTCTTTGATTTTATTTTTGAGATTTTTAATTTAATATTAGTATTTTTTATTTTAAATTAAAATTTAGAAATAAATTTTAGGAGATTTATGTTATTTAGGATATTTTATGGAGTTTTATTTTCCATATTTCATTTTATGTCAAATAAGTAAGGTTTTATCTTTAATAACAATATTTAGTTTTAGATTTTTTACATTTGACCTTTACATATATAATAATAATAATAATTTTGGATACTTTTATCATCACTTTATAATTATTAGTATTTGCACAGTGATATATGCATATAGATTTTTTATTTCTTAAATATAGTAAGTGATATTATTTAAATCAAGTAAAATAGTATTACATAATAGTATAATAGATTAATACAAAATAATCTTTATCTGAAAATTATATATTATATACTTACTGAAGTGAATTTGTACTTCGACTTTTAGAAGTTATTTAAAGGAATATATTTAATAAATTCTAAAATTTAAAAGCCAAAAGTTTACAAATAAAAAATCAATTTAATATTATTTTAAGGAGATTTAATCTTAGCTATAGAGTAGGAAAATGGGAAAAAACTTATTTTAATTTAATTATAATAATATATCGAGAAATAAAATAAACATTGAAAATTCTTTAAAACTATTACTTGAACTAATATTTCTATCAATTTATTATTGTAGAGAACAATAATGCAGAAGCGTAATAAGTAGATATAAAGAATAAATAACATGAAGAACATCAAGATTTTACATGGAACCATACTCTATAAGAAGCGAGATGAAAACACGGAAAAAGGCCACTAAGGGCCAGATGCTCTATTATTCCTTTCTTTCTATGATTAAGTAAAACCAAGTCTTACTAATAGACGATGCGAGACTAAACCTTAGATGTGGTATTTGGACCCTAAGGGATCCAATTACCCCATCTATAGATGCATATTCTGACACTCCCCTTCAAGCTGGAGCATACAATGCTCAACTTGGACAAATTAGAAAGAAAGTACCCACTCACAGAATACAAAACACTGTAGATAATATCAACTCAATGCAAACTATTTTGGATGCATGCTGAGGGCGTTCCTTCTCATGCCATATGAGTGAGGAGGGACTAAAATTTGTAGTATGAACCGACTCTCCTTGTCAGAGAATGTGTGCTTCGTATTGCGTCTGTTAAAGTCATCAAAACTGAACCGAGTATCCTCTTTGGATAACATGTGCTTTACATTATGCAGAGTCACCTGGACCAGAATGAATCTCCTCGTCGAGGAACATATGCTCTATACTGCACCAAAAAGAGTCACCTGAACCGAGATGAGTCCCCTTGTCGGAGAAAACTAGCCTGCAACTACTCCATCTCTCTGAAGGTCCAAACTGAAGAAAGCCGCAGGAATATGCTCATCGGAATCCATAATCACAGGAGATGGCGGTTGAACTGAGCCTCCTCATTGGAGAACTTGAAGAAATTGCGTCCTCCTCCGGCTCGTAGAATGAGATATCTATTCGGAAGTCCCTATGGATCTCTCTGTACTGAGCGTCTTACATAGGTCTTTGTCATGAGTGGTCCACACGAAAACCTTGAGCCCAAATCAAGAATATTGGGAACTCTCACGTAATACCCCCTTTCCCCATACTTGTCAGGAAAAAGATGATTTCGACCAAGTTGGGAGAGAAATTAAAGCGAGGAAACCAAGTCACTTCCCCTACATTTAATAAGATATTCTCTCTCTTTTTTTCTCAATCAAAATTTCTCTCTCTTTTAAAATCATTTCTTAAAAAAATTATCCATACGACTTTTTTGATAAGATAACCTCTTTTTCGCTCAATCAAATTTATTTTTTTGAAATCACTTTGGCCTTGAATTGGACCTAAATATCTACAACTTAGCCCAATTGATCCCTCTTCCTTCTTTTTCATATGGACATTCCTTTTCTTTTCAAAGCATCCCAAATTTAGGCCCAAAATAACACACCCCTCTCTCTTTATTTGCATACAAAAGTAGCAGAGCCCATTGGGCCATAAAACTAATTAACTATGTCCTTTTTCTTTTTTTCCATGGCAGCAAAACTCTCCTACTTTCATCCTTTTTTTAAAAAAAGAAAAGAGAAGTATTGGGCCTACTATATTTGACCTTCACTATTTAGGGTCCCATCGTGAACCCATCTTCAAAAGGACGGTGTCCCTATGCGGTTCTTTTTCTTCCGAGTTCATTGCCACCTCTAGAAGGTGACCTTCTTCACGACATACGCTGTTGCAGATAATGATCATGAGTGACATGCGAGCGATGTAGGGTTTCCTTTGCTGTTGTGGTGATGTCATACAATGAGGATCCTCTGCTGTGCCTGCTGTGGTCACGTGAGCCGCTCGATCATGATCAAGCGGTTCATACGATTTTGCACGGTACGGGCCCACAAAAAGTGGAAAATCGTGTGAACCGCTCGATCAAGATCGAGCGACACACACGCCTACAACAGACTCTGCTACCCTCCCACCTGCAGTAGAGGATTCGTCCCCAAGGATGGTGGTGACCCTAGAGAGTTGTGCCTTCATGGAGTTGAATGCACAAGGGAGGGGGGTATCTATCGCCATTGCCTTGAAGGTCCTAATGTTGCCTTTATGCCATGCCCGAAGATGAGGAGAAGGGCTTGTACATGGAGATGGGTCCTACTGTGGCTGGTGCAAGATGGGTGTATGTGAAGAGGGCATCGAGCCCCTCCCTCTTCTTCTTCTTCTTCTTCTTCGAGAACAATGTCATCCCCTTTATAGGGTTCAAGAAACCCATGGCAGGGCCTCTTTCATATGGAGATATTTGTGTCCTGGAGGATAAGGGTTCCAACGAGAGCCCTCGATGCTTTTCGATAATCATGCTTTCTTTTGGAGATGGCTGAGAGTAGACGACATCTTGGGTTTAGTGAGTCCAAACTGATGATGATGGTGCCGAATGGAGAAGATGGCACTGGATATGCAACGAAAGTCTATGATTTCATAAAAGAACCCAACAACAACAACTTGGTGAATCAACAATGACGATCTTCATAACTTGCACATAGATTTGAGTGATCTTGAACAAGAATATAAGAATAAATCTTCATGAATAAATACACCAGAATTGATCATGCTTTAATACCATGTAGAAATGAAAATGTAGAAGCGTATCAGATACAAAGAATAAAGAACATGAAGAACAAGAGATTTTATGTAAAATCCTACTCCATAATGAGTGGGATGAAACCATGGTAGAAGGTCACTAAGGTCGGATACTCTATTATTACTTTATGTCTAAGGTTACAAGTGGTATAGAGCTTCTTATATAGTCCCTCCAGTAAAAACAAGTCCCACTAATAGACAATGTGTGACTAAACCTCTAGATGTGTAATTAGATCATTAAGGGATCCAATTACCCATCTATGGACACATACTCTAATAATTGCAACATAAAAAAGTTTTAAAAATAGTTTGAAATTGCAGGGTCTCTACTATAATTTAGTTTCTTGTTCGATGATAGTTGATGAAGCATTGTATTGCTCGACATCTCTTTTGCTAAGTTTGGCATTAATATAGGAATAGATTCGATGCTCCTTGCTCAATTATTTAGATTTTATAAGACTCGCATGTGATTATTCTATCGATCAAACGGTATTTGAAGCATTGAGGATGTCTGAGGTGATCTGTCGATTATGTGAGATTATAACCACACATGAAGGCTCAAAGCTATCCTATAAATGTTCTCAATAAATTCGCTACAACATAAACAATAACAATTCTTCAACCTGAATATAAAATATAAAAAGGTACAGTCAATCGAAATAAAAAATATAAAAAATATATAAAAATAAAATAATAACAAAGCTAATCAGGCTCAAATCTAGCAATCTTACGAACTTTTGTTGATGGTGTATTAATGTTAATATTCAATAAGAAATATAAAAAATAACAATCCCTCAAGTGAAAAAGACACAATACCTCTTAACAAAATAAAAGCGACATCAACAAAAACTGTTATAATACCTTTACAATACACTCATAATAAAGTAATCAACAATTAGTCTTTCTATAAGTCACATCATAGAAATGATTAACCTTACTACAAGATTGTGCCTACATCCAAATATGGGTGCTCGAATCAAATATCTTCAAACACACCAAGATTCAGATTCAATTCATTCTGAAATTTTTAAATATGAACTTGAATCGAATTTTAAATAAATGTTCAAACTTGAATTCATATTTGATTCGTTTTGAGTTTTGAATATTCAAATTTGATTCACCTTATTTCGAATTTGAAATGTACACTTATGTTTTAAAATTTATATAATTTATATGTATAAAGAGTAATAAATTTTTAAAGATTTTTTTATAATTACATTTTTAATACAAATTATTATGAGAATTTTAAAAAACTACATAATCAAGGAAGATACCCAAAGAATAAAATATAATGCATAAAAATACCTAATTTCTATAGATATTGAATGTCTCTTTGCAATCTAAATGCACTCTTTTTTTATGATGAAAGAATGTATAAATAAATATAATTATCTAAGACTCATTAAAGGGATATAATATCATGGCAGAGCAGAAGATGCAATTACGATAACGAACTTGAAGTGTGGAGCCCGAGCAACCAGGGGTCAAGTGGTTAGCGGCCATGTGGCTTCTCATTCTTATCCTTCCTCACCCTCGGTTAGGAACAAAGAATACCCCATCTTCTAAGGAAATTAGATCCCCTATTCGATACACAATTGTTGACTGCTTTCATCCACTGCAACTCAACTTATACATGTCCTTTCCCTCGCTCAGATCAAAATAATTGTATGTCTAAGGTTAGGTTAAATATCAATTGTCGCTTTTGGCTCCACTTTCATATCCCCTATTCTTTATTAAAACCTCTTCTAATCCATATGAAGAATTCATCCAATTCGATATAACCTAAAGAAGTCCAGCTTAACAACCACATGCAAATATGCATGCATGCATGTATATATGTATGTATTCACATACACATGATTATTTGAGAACTTTCGAAAGATGGTCAATAGAGGTTCATGGGCGGGGGAGAACGGATCCTCCTTAAATAACCTATGTAGTTTCTAGATGTGGATCAAAGCAAGGACGATGCATGATCCTATAAGACACGCTTTCTCAAGCTCGACCTCGAAGAGAAGCCCAAGGCCCTTAACAAGTGGTAAGTTACACTCCTCTTTTCCGAGGTACACAAGTAATACTATGACTATAGTGTATAAGAGATATAATTACAAATAGGGCAAGCTGAAATACATAATAGGATTAGCGAACACATTATATTTACCACTATATAGTGAAGCAAGATAAGATCAAGCTCCTATAGAAAATTAATACGAACTAGTATTATTATTTAAAACAATGAGATTGACAATAAATAACTTAGCAAGATAGATCACTTCATGCATCGCAAGGATTATTAATGTCTTAAAATTAGATTCATAAATCGTACGCGATTTTCAATATACAAAGTAACAATTAAATTAATAGTGAGAATAACTTGTAAATTACTCAGGTGATGATTAATTTTATCTTGACAATGATAATCATCATGATTTCTCTTGTAAGAATAGCTAACAAAACAAGAAAGTGAAGGAGTACCCGGATAGGTCACAAATCATGACAACACATAAAGGAGGAACTTTACATAATGTGGCTACATTTTCACATGCAAGAAGTGGGAGCACCACCGTCAATTTTAAGATTGATGGATCTTTAACGAAGGATGAAAAATGAATCTGAAAGGTGGGGTAGGCAATATGGGAACATGTAAATAAGTGTAAGTAGAAAATTGTGATAAAAATCTTAAATGTAGGTTCTTTCATACTAGACTCTATAGCTAATATTTTATATGCTATTTCTAAATATTAGATATTTGTTATTAACAACTATAATTATACGTGCATACACACGCATTCGCATTCATACATACATTTATATACATATGAATGCATGCATGCATGTATGTAATATGAACATACATACATATGTACATACATACATACACACATATAGATGATTGTGTGTATATGTCTATGTATATGTAACATCGAATCAAACTTTATTGAACTAATTCATATTAGTTCAAATTTGATTCATTAGGGAATCATATACACAAATCAAATTCGTATTCGATTCATTATATTTCAAATCAAACTTTTTTCAAACGAATGTCACTTGAATTCAAATGATTCAATTCAATTATCCCTATGGGCCTGTTTGATTACCAGGTTACTCTGGATACTCTGGCATTATATACCCTGTTCTATCCCTGCATTCTTGGATTGGAATTAATTGTATGTACCTTACAATTTCTTTGTCATAATATTTTTAACCAAGATAAAATAAAAAATAACATAAAAAATATATTATTATCATTAAAAAAGTTAATACAACACAAAATCAATGTCATATTTATCATCCCAATCCTCTCAATTATCCAAACAACTATTATTCCCACGAGGATACGTAATCCAAACCAACCTCCTGGGGTCCGTTTGGTTACCAGATTACTTCAGGGTAACCCATTGTACTCCCTGCATTCCTCGATTGGAATTCCATCACAAATCAAGGTGACAATACATCATATTTCTTATTCTAATCCTCTCTCAACCCTTATAATCGTCCAAATAGTTACTATTGAAAGGAGTTACCCCAACCCACTCCATCCCATCCCACTATTGAAAGTAAACTGACCCTTGGGGCTCGTTTGGTTGCCAGGGTACCCTGACGTACCCTGACATATCCTTGTCTCTAACCCTGTATTCTTGGGTTGGGAATACTTGTATTGAACCTACAATTTCTTTGGTATAATGGTTTTTAACCTCGCTCAAATACACTTATTAACATAAAAAATATATTATAATCATCAACAAAATTAATATAATACATAATCAATGTCACGTTACATCACAATTATCATTCAAACCATCTCAACCCTCCAATAAGCTACTATTGACAAGAATATACCCCAAAAATCAAAGGGACCCTTCTGTTAACGCTAGTTTTGAATGAAGTGGTAAAAGTTTACAACAAAAGTAGCCAGCCCTAACGTTCTCCTTCCAAGCTCTACACCGAGCGGAGAAAGAGACGGAGGAGAGAGAGAGGGGGGGGGGGGATCTATGGCGGCGACGACGAGGCGGATGAGGGCGTTCAAGAGGTGGATGAAGACGTGGGGAGTGAGCTGCAGCGACGCGCTCGACCTCGTGGACTCCGGGGAGGAGGGCATATGGGTGAGGGCAATCTGCCCCCTACGCGAGGGGGACCTCGTGGCGTCCATCCCCAAGGACGCCTGCCTTACCATCAAGACCTGCGCCGCGGGGGATGCCATCGAGGCTGCGGGCCTCTCCGGTGCCCTCGGCCTCGCCGTCGCCCTAATGTACGAGAGGAGCCTCGCCGGTGCCTCGCGATGGGCCGGTTACCTCCAGCTCCTCCCGGAGAGGGAGCAAGTCCCCGTCGTCTGGTCTGTCGACGAGGTCGATCGCCTCCTCCTAGGGACTGAGCTCCACGCCGTACGTTCTTCATTTTTTCCCGTTCGCGGTGAAAGTTCCATTTTCTTTCAAGTTGTCATGTCAATTTCTCTGCCAGAACGAATCTTGGATTGATAAATTTTATAATAATATATGATTGCTAGGTTTTGAACCGTGGTTTTTAATATGGAAGCCCAATAATAGACCATCTATATGGGTTGGAAGTTGGAACTTGAAAGCAAAGCTTTTTGTTTTGCTTTAAATTTGGCGATGCTGGGCCTAGGGATAGAGGCTACGATGTAAGTGCCTAAATGAATGGGAGTTGAATTGTATTTGCAAGGTTTTACACGGGCATAACTGTGGAAGACCCGCAAATTAAGTAAAATCTAGTGGCGTGGGATGTGTTCCATCATTGAAGTGCTTGCACACAGATTGTGGCCCTGCATGTGGCTGTGGTGCGGCGGAATTCTTCTCATCATTTCTCCGTGAGTTTGAGTTTTGGGAATAAGATTTTTCCCTTTGAATGAAAAAGGGCGTGCGTATTTTACAACAAAATTGTCTTACGAAAACCAAGACTTAAATTGAGTTTTGACGTGCTGAATTACATTCCCCGAATCTCTCTTGACAAAAACTAACATCAGTATGGGCGAAGCCACAAGATCCAAACCGAATAAAGAGGTTTATTGTGCTGTCCAGTTGGTCGAAATTGTGCGGGGATGAGGGATGCCCAAAACTATCCGTCTACGAGAAATCCATCCATTCAATAGATGCCTCCCTCCAAATTCATATAGCCAGAGCACCAGTGAAATATAGATGTTCAGTGTCTTTGTGGTTTTCATTATATAACCGGAGAACCACATCATTTCATGAGAGAACTTTGCATTGTCTTCATCGTAATCTCATCACAGCGAAAGAATCATAATAACACCTTTACTCTTATAGGTACTTTTGAGCTTCAAATGAACTTGTATTCTTGTTGTAGACCTCCAATAAAATTTGAAATCGTACATTTATATGCTACAATACATTTTTTATCAAAAAAGATGTTACCATGTCAATCTCATTTTTTGAGACAGAATGTGGAAGGTAATAAATTACTTGACAATTTAGGTAGCTATAATGCTCTCTTATATGGAGGAAGAATCCTAAAGGGCAAATTACATAAGAAAAACCTAATAGAAAAACACAAAATAACCCTCAATACCCCCCTTAAGACGGAGTATAAATGTCAACTATGCTAAAAAAACACCTCTGGAACGCTTCCTGTCCCCTCGCTAGGGACTTGGCGAAAATATTTGTTATCTGTCCCCATGACCTGATGTGGGAATTGTGAAGTAGATATAACGTCCTTATGTAATATATCTCGTGTGTAATGACAATCTATCTCAGTTTGTTTGGTCCTCTCATAAAAAGCTGGAATGTTGGCAATGGATAAAGCAACATGATTGTTGCAAAGCACTCGTGTGGGAAGAGGTGCGTCAATATCTATGTTTGTCAAAACGTATCTGACCCGCATCATTTCTGTGTTCCCTTTCGCAATAGCTTTATATTCAGATTCAATACTGGATCTAGCAACCATTGTCTGCTTATTGCTTTTCCATGAAACAAAGAACTCCCTATGAAGACTGCAAAACCAGAGGTAGACTTTCTGTCTTTAGGGCCTCCTGCATAGTTAACATCTACACAAGTTGTGATGGCAAGAGATGTCCTCCTTGTAAATAGCAACCTTGTACCTGGAGAAGACTTCATATACTTTAATATCTTGTAAACTGCATCCATATAAGCTGTCGTGGCTGCTCCATAAACTGACTGACTTTGCTCACTTCAAAAGAGATATTTGGCATAATAATAGTCAAGTAAAGAGGCTTCCCAACAAACTCCATTTACTTCCTCTTGTCTGCCTCATCCGTGTCATCGTCATAGAGCTTTATGCTAGGATCCATGGGCATAGTGGCAAGTCTGCAGTCTGCCATCCATGTCTCTAGAAGGAGATCTGTAATATACTTCCTTCATGTCATCACAATACCTTTTTTGTTCCTGGAAAACTCAAGCTCAAATAAGTATCATAGTTCGCCAGGGTCGTTGGTGACGAACTGTTGTCCAAGGAGGCAAGAAACTCCTTGCCGTCGTTGATGCATGTACATCATCTACTGTAACAATGATGTCATCGACATAAACTAGAATGACAACATTATCTCTCTGTGTTTCGTGTACTTAAAGTGAGTGATCTGCAATCGATCTTGTAAAGCACCGTTGTTATATAAAGTGAGCTTCTGAAACTATGTCGTGGGACTTTGGTTAAGGTCATAAATAGCCTTATGAATTCTGCATATTTTTCGACACTCCCCTCAGCAGCAAACCCAAGTGGTTGCTGCATATAAACTTCTTCCTGCATGTTCACCATATAGAAAAGCATTCTTGACATCAAGTTGGGAAAGTGACATGTCCTATACCAAAACAACTCAGAGTAGGATTCTATGGGTAGGATGACGAGCTACTAAGGAAAACATATCATTATAGTTCACCCCATATGTTTGGGCGAAGACACATGCCACAAGCCTAGTCTTGTAGCAATCGATACTACCATTTGTTCGCTGCTTCAGTGTAAAGACCAATTTACAGCCGACAATAGACGCCCCTGCTAGGGCAATAACTAAGCTCCATGCACCATGGGATTAGAGCACAACCATTCCCTACTTTATAGCAAGATGCAACTGACTGTCTTGTATAGCTTCCTGACATGTGCATGGAATCATAACAACAGATAATCCCGCCACAAATTTCCTGAAATTCCCTAAAAGACGCCTTAGTGAAACATGGGCTGCAAGGAACATGTAGCGTAACTGTGTCTCCATGGCCTCAAATTTCAGCGAAATTCGATCGAATTTCTATCGAATATCGATATCCAGTCGAAATCGAAATTCGATCAAAATGGTCGAAATGACCGAAATATGGGGGCCCTAGTATAAGAAATGGCCGAAATGACCGAAATTTCGGTCGAAATTCGACCGAAATTCCTTTTCGGCGGTCACCGAAATGGTGACCGAAACTGACATTTAGGGCCTTGGTCTCCTCTTCCAAATAGCAATGAGCTGATCAAGATCCTCTGCAAGATATGTCTCCTGTACAATATACTCTTGAGGTGTTATATGCTAAACATGTAAAATCTCTTATTGTACGGGCAAATCAATAGTGCCGTTAGTAGAAACCAAGTGCTCGGAAATTACTAAGGCATGTTGGATAATGGGGAAGGCGCATGAGCATGGGTACAATAGTCGGTCAACCAATATAGTAACAAGGCAAAGTCGGAGCTACAAGAGGAGGAGATGTAGTAGGTGGTTAAGGCGAAGGAGGTGGTGGAATATTAACCTCCTCACCAGATCCAGACTAAGTCATCCATTCACATGTAGGAGAAAAAAACATAACATATTCAAAGAAGGTGATGGTAGCATTGGCGTAGTACTTCTGTCTGACATGATCAAAGCATTGGTACCGGATTCTCAAGTAGCCAATAAAGACGCACTTGCCAACTATGGATGAGAGCTTGTAACGGCCACGAGTCATGTGATGAACAAAAGTCACAAAGCCAAAGACACGAGGTGATAGAGAGAGAAAAGGTCATTGTCGGGAAATGCCATCGGAAAGGATAGTAGCAAGAAGTGAGGATCGCATCACCTTGGAAAGAGTGGGAGAGCATGACTCTAGATAAGAAGAGTCCTAGTAACATCAAGAATGTGATGGTGTTTGTGCTCAGCAGACAAAAACTGCCTTCTTGGTAGGAACGTAGATAGGGGCAAATGACATTGCCAAGCACGCCCTTAAGCCGATTTTCAACAGCTTTACCACAATGAGGTAATAGGCGAAAGAAGGTGCAAGGGGGGTGAAATTCCTCCCCTTTAGAAAAACCTCATTCTTTGGCATGAGAAAGATGAAAAATCTGGATAACTGTTCAGAACCAATATTTTTCCGTCTAATTTCAACACTGTATAGAAGACATCAATCGCTTCTCCAATTAGCCCATTTGAAACTCCAATCAAGTTAATCACTATGTTCTTTCCATTAAGTCTCTTTGATCCTTTAGTCACTTAGGCTATTGGTCCAGGTGGTCCAAGTTCAGCTCATATGCCATGTAACTTGACTCAACCTAGTAGGATGGACCCACTTAGACTTGATCATGTTTGGAGAAATTATTATTCAGGTCAAGTGTGGGTTCGGCCTACTTGAGTAGGCCTCATATAAATTAGGTCTTTTGAGGAGTTAATTAGGGTTCATTAGGAATTTATCTACTTCATTGTATTCACACCCCCTTTCTATATAAAAGGATTAGTAGGGTTATGTAAAAAGACATGTCATACTGCGAGTTCATAAAAATTTGGAGTTGTTTCAACCTGTCCCCTCTCTTCTCTGAGATTCAGCCCCTTTAAAATCGTTCTCCTCTCAATCTCTCGTCTCCCCCTATTCTCTGAGATTCAGCCCCTATCGTTCTTTCAATCGGCAAAGGTTGCATGCGATTTTCTCTAATGATGTTATCTATATTTAGAGTTTTCTTGTTCTTTATATTTCTAGTCCTTCTAGTGACTTTATTATATTTTGCCTCCTCTGCGTGATTAGGGTTTCACTCTATAAAAAGAAGCCCTTACCCCTTGGATAAAATTATCTCATTTCATCCCACTGATTTTCCACTATCCTCTTACCGCAGTTTCCCGTTTGCATCAAGATCTGACATGAGATGGCAGAACACTAGTGGTGAAATGAACAAAAGAGCATGAGTTGTTCCTTGAAGGAGATAATTGAAAGCTGTTTAGAGAAGGAGATTGCTGTGAGTTTTTTTTACTATGGGAGGAGATTGCACGAAAAAAATGATGCTGGAAAGGATTTTGCATAAAAGAAGTTCAACAGAGAAGATGTTAAACAAAAAAAAAATCTGGTGGGTATTTGTCAATTTATCAGAACATCAATTTGGGATCATTCGTGAGAGAGATACACTTATAAGCACATCTTTACATAATACAGAAGGAACTATACTTCAATAGGAAAAAAGACAAGAAAATTGCATAATCATAAAGAGAATAGACTCCAGTAGGAGAAAAGGAAACAAAAAATGTATAAAAGAAAGTAATTCTAATTGGTACAAATGCAATTTCAGACGGGGCAAGTCTCCTATTTTCTTATTCGGAAAAATATATCCTCCACTATGTACGACTCTAAGTTGAGCATGCTTAAGAATTTGTTTGCAGTTTCTTTTCAAGTTGAAATAAAGCTTTCACGTGTAACCAGATAGTGAAAGAAGATCAGAAGCTTCTCTACGAGGATTGGAAGGAGAATATCCAGCCATTAGTTGCAGCTGACCCGATGAAATTTAATCTAGATTATTTTGGTGCAGAGCAATTTTCTGCTGCTAAAAGTCTTGTAGCATCTCGTTCCTTTCAGATAGATAATTTTCATGGCCATGGAATGGTTCCTCTTGCAGATCTGTAAGCAGTTTCATCTTTAAATGATTGATTGTCTCCATATGTATGTGTGTGCATTGTGTGTGTGCATGCGTGTGTTTATTGTGTTGCGTGGGCATGAGCGTATGCGTGCGGGGGTGTTGCTTTGACATTTCTAAGGTGATTAACTAGCCAAACATATTTGTATTCAATTCAGGGTCTTGCTGTAAATTTTCAGAAAATGTTTGTTTTAAAATAAACATTAGCATGCTATTTTCATTTGGATTCTCGAAGTGCACCTATCATATACCCATTTGATAAAAATTCAATTTTGTATAGAATGTGTAAACTATTATTTTCTACATAAAGATAATCAAAAATATATTTTTGAATACATTTTACGAACTCACTTGATCTAATATCATTTAGTATTTGGGATATTTACACCCATAACCCTGAGTAGTTCCATAATTACCCCGGAAACCCTCCATAATCATGAATTACATGCAGGACCTTGAGTAAGTGTTCCGTTTTACACCGAGAACCTTCTGTTAGTTTTGATCATTAACTCAACCTGAGTAGTGAGTTAATCTAACCAATCCTAGATCTAACGGTTGAGGTTAATCAAAAATAAAAGAAAAAAAACCCACCCTTACCTTCTTCTTCCTCCTGCACGTCCCCCTCTCCCTTCTTCCTCCTCTCCCCTGCACGCCCTCTGCTGCCTCCTCTCCCTCCTCAGCTTCCGCTTCTCCCACCTTCTCCTCTTCCTTCTCCTATCCTCCCCTCCACTCCCGCACCTTCCAGTCCCTCCATCTCCCGAAACCCAATCGCCACCCCCATGCCTGACAAACCCCCTCCCTCACGCCGCACCCCACCTGCCCGCCCGGGCCTGCAAGAGAGCCGCATGAGACAAACCCCCCCTTCCCCCCCCCCCCCCCCGCTGCACCCCACCTGCAGGAGTCGTCCCCCACGTCGCACTCCACCTGACCTCCCGGCCTGCAAGAGACCCGCACCCGACCCCGCCGCCCAGCCTGGCCACCCCCCCCCCCCCCCCCCCCCCCCGTGCACCGCAACCCCCTGCAGGAGTCCTCCCCCGCACCTCAGTGCAGGACCCCCCAACCCGCACGCCCTCGCCGCCTGGCTTGCAGGAGTGGTTGCGCGTGGGTTCCGGGAGCTGGGGGTGGCGATTGGGTTTCGGGAGCTGGGGGTGGCGATTTTGTTTCGGGAGATGGAGGGTGGTTGCGTTGCAGACCATGGGGCTTCGATGGGGATGGACCTGGGGTTGGCTGTAGGCAACGAAAGCAGGGGTGGGGGTTTGATTGAGGTTGATGGAAGCTGGGGGGGCGGGGATACAGGAGCTGGCTGCTGGGAGGTTCGATGGAGGTTGACGGGAGGGGGGTGGTGGTGGATGGGGGTGAGCGGGGATACGGGAGCTGGTTGCAGGGAGGTTCGATAGAGGTTGATGGGGGCTGGAGGGAGGGTTTTTGATGGAGGTGGGAGCTAGAGGGCGACTGCATAGGTCGGAAGCTGGAGGGCGACTACAGGGGCCAGGAGCTGGAGGAGGAAGGGGCTGGAGGTGGTTGGCGGGCGGAGGAAGGGGAGGATGGGATGGGTGCGGGAGGAGGAGGGGGTTGGAGGAGGAAGGGGACTCATTTTGTAAATAATGAAACTTAAAGGGAAGAAAATGTAAAATGTTTGACGGATATTGTTAGAGTTAACGGGAAATTGGATGAAAGTTAACCCGAGGGTTATGGGTGCAAGAGTTAAACATTATCGGGGGTCCTGCATGTAATTCATGATTATGGAAGGTTTCCGGGGTAATTATGGAACTACTCATGGTTATGGGTGTAAATATCCCTTAGTATTTTCATAAATTTATTCTTTAGGTTGGTGTGGTTCAACTTCATATGCTTCAAATATTAAATTATTACAGAGCTTTGACAATCACTTGTCAGACTAAGAAACGATGCGTCAAATTGGACATGTATGTAAAAACAAGTTTGATTTGAATTAGGCTCATTAATGTATGATTCTTTCACTTGATCTTTTGACATCCAAATAAATTCGAATACAAGTGAAGTGGCATACTTTAAACCGAACTCAAACTTCGAACACACATTCATTTAGTACAAATTCCATGCTATTAGCATCCTTTCAAATGACATCTTGCACATGTATACTTATTTTCTACATGGATTGACAACTGTCTATTCAAGTCCAGACTTGGTATAGTCAGTAATTTGCTTTTCCCATTTCCTGTAATTTTGTTTGTGCATGTTCCAGCTTTAACCATAAAACAGGAGATGAAGATGTGCATTTCACTTCCTTCTGTTCTGTAGCCGACTCTAGCGACGACGATGACAATGGTGTTGATGATGGTGATGTTCATGATGAGTCAATTGATGTTGATGATTTTCGTGATGCTGTTGCAGATGATAAATCATCTCTTTCAGATATTGACGTCAGGTTGACAGAATCATATCAAGTTTTGTGGAGTTCTCCCAATTATCTGAAGAAATTTATTAACTATTGCGAGTGTGTTTCTTTTGAAGTTTAGGAGATGATCCTACAAAACTGGAAATGATCATTGTGCAGAATGTCGAAGCAGGAGCTGAGGTTATTAGCCAAACCTGTCCCCACAATAATCACTAAGGCAGCACGACACCCATGCACCAATCTGACATACAAACACATATTTCTTTGCTTGTGATCTCTGAATCATACATTGCTACATTGCATTTAATCTATGAATACAGCGGCCTAATAACGTCACCTGATTTTCTACAAGATGTCTCAATAATCAGTCATTGATCTCAGGCTAGGTTGTTCGCAGTTTTTGGTTGCCATTAAACACATTATAGTCTATTTCTATGAGCTTAGCTCTCAAAATCCATGTTAAATAAACATGTAGCAATGGCATGTTTAAATTGGATAATTGCATGGTGATGGTCCCTCACAACATCTTCCTTTCTCCACGCTTTAAATAAACCTTAATTTAGGTGGAATCTCATTAAGATTGTACTATATCTTTCATATATTTATTTATTTAGTGGATCCTGAAATACAAGCAACTTGTGAGTTGTCATTTTGTATCGTTATGAAAAGTGTATGCCTCTTTATTCTTAATGCAATTGGCTTGATATTATATCCATGGCATTTTTTTTAAAAAGCCCTGTGCTCATTTTCTTAAAAAACACTCCCTTATCTACCCGCATAATCTAGTACATCGGTGATCACCATTTTCATCAAGCTCACATCTTGTTGCATCATATACTCAACTCTTGTGCAAAATCAACATATTTGACCTATAGTCTCGAATATTTTGGTGACAATTGAGAGTTTTTTCCCACTCTACATTTTTTAGTATCTTCGACAAGTAATTTTCCGTCACTATCTTTTCAAAATTACCCCCATCACTACTAGCATGTTTCACAGTGGGTCGATTTAAGCAGCCCAATATGGAATTGATTGAGATGCATCTTATCTTTTTGATTTCTCTCAGGTTTATAATACTTATGGTTCCATGGGGAATGCAGCGTTGCTTCATCGTTATGGTTTTACTGAACCAGAAAACCCTTTTGATATAGTTAACATTGATATTTGTCTCGTAAATGAATGGAGCTCCAGGAAGTTTTCCAGTCGTTATTTTAGAAGAAGACTATCATTGTGGAGGAAACTTAACTACTCTGGCTGCATCAGCCAGAAGTCTGAGTATTTTGAAATTACATCAGACGGGGAGCCACAATTGGAGCTTTTGGTCCTTCTCTATATGTTACTTTTAAATGAAGATGCCTATCAGAATCTGGACAATTCGGTACACAATTTTGGAGGTTTGGTTGATGCTGCCACAAAACTAATCATGTCAGCGAATGCCATGAAAATGACGTCGTCTGAAATACCTGATTGTATGAACAAGTTTTTGTTGACAGCGGATGTTGCTGATGCACTTGTATCTCTTGCGAATATCAGAGAGCATTGTTATGGTGTGGATTCCTTGGAGGAAGATTGGAATAAGTTGGGAGGTTGCTGTTGCGTGGGTGACAAAAAGTTGTATCATTCTCTTGTACTACGCATAAGTGAGAGGACTATACTTTGCAGGTTGAGAGAATATGCTTCCAGATATTGCAAGGCAAAGAAGAGGAAATTGGAAGCTGCACAGTGAAGGACGAAATGGTAAGTATTCCTCCTTTAGATCAGTAGTTTCCTAATTTCCATCCCTTCTGTTTTGTTCTGTTTGAAGTTCAGTCAGGGTTAGCTTATTTTATTTCTTATTTGATTGTAAGAGATTAAAATTTTGTCAGGTTTAGGACTTCGCTATGAGTGGTGTAGTAGTCATGTTTATCCAAATTGCCTTGATAGCTTGATGCTGTGATGCTTGATGCTGATGTCATTTAATTATGAAATCAGAACATGCATGACTTTTCTTCTAAGGTTTGAATATGGTCACATCTAAGCTTGACACAAGTATAAAATTAAGATGTAAATTATGAATGGAAAGATAACTATATGGTTGAATTTGCAAAGCTCGGGCAGATTGCAGTTGCAGCTCACCAAAAGGTACACACCATAAATCTGTCCATCCCCCAAAGGGATAGTGTAGATGCTATAGAAATGCAAGTGATAATTTGAGCTAGGCAGATATAAGCAAGAACATATGCAATTGTTTCATTTCTTTCATTTCTTTAGTTTTCCATTACATCTACAGACATAGGGCTTTATAATAAAAAGTTCTTTTTAACGGTCCTTTGTTAAATGGAAAAATTAGAACTATTGTACTTTCCTCTTAATCTTTGAAAAATCTACTACTTTGCAGACCTTGTTATCAAGATACAGAATGCCTCATTGGCTTCTGGTGCCCCTCTTTGCCTAATATACCATGCTGTTACTTTGTTGCTCTATCTATCTATCTATATATACATATACATATATACATACGTACATACATACATACATACATACATACATACATATATATATATATATATATATATATATATATATATATGATTTTTATCCAGAGGGCACTGCGCCCATTTGAGATAAAATGAGCTCGTATTCTGCACCGTTAGATGAAATCATGCAATCCCATGATTATAGGAACCACACTTGTAACCACTATTTTCGTAAATATGAAAATTAATTAGGTTCCTTAATTAGCAAAAGAGTCATTTCTTCGCGCCCGAATTTCTATCGAGAAAAAAAAATCCTTTTTTTCTCAATTGAGAGGGCATCGATCGTTTGTTAACACGCAATTTGTAACCAAAGGTATTTTGATTTGGACTTTTTTATTTTTTACATGTTTTTTCGTTGCTAATATATATTTATATATGTTCGTGCATGGATAATTCGCGAGTAGATTATGATCGTGATATATCAGAATCAACTATGAAAGACGACTTAGTCGATGGTTCAGAAAGTGGAGATTATTTATGTGAATTCGACAATGAAGGCAATCTTTTCGATCTGATTATGTAAACAAGAACTCTGAAAGATTAGGTATTTTTTATTTTTTTATGTAATCATATGACTTTTTTTTTCACATTTTTCATTGCATCATTGAAATTTCGAACATCTTAGCATCAGCAAGATTATGTAAGCTCTAGTATTATGTAAGCATCTGTAAGTATCTGTAAGATCTTAGCTGACACAAGTAATATTTGCAAAATAATCAGTAAGCTCTTATGTGGCATATGTAAGTATCAGTAAGTTATATAATGACACAAGTAATATTTTCAAAATCAACAGTAAGTTTTTAAGTAGCATTTGTAAGTATCAGTAACTTAAATCATCAGTAAGTACCTTGTAGTATATGTAAGTAGCATATTTAAGTATCAGTAAGTATCAGTAGCAAAATCAACAATATGTTATTATGTAGCATCTGTAACTAACAAGTGTAAGTATCATTAACTTAAAGCATCAGTACTTTCTTATGTAGCATATGTAAGTATCAGTAAGTTATTAATTGGCAAAAGTAATATTGTCAAAAGCAACAGTAAGTTCTTATGTATCATATGTAAGTATCAGTAACTTAAATCACATTATATGTAGCAATTGTAAGCCTTTGTAAGTAAGCGTGAATAGGATTTAGTAAATTTGTTAATTTAAGGTGTAATGAAACAAATCTTAAATTGTAATACTTTCATAGTTAACAGAAATAAAGAGTAATACTAATATAGTTATCAGTAACTTCTATTGATATATCAGTAAGTATGAAGCAATATAGTTGTAACAAAACTCATTATATGTATTTATTGTAAGCATCAGTAAATTATGCATATATTTTGATAGTGTTACAGGTAATAAGTATTAAAGGATATGAGTTCAAGTTTTCGTGAATAGGATTTTGTAAATTTTGTCAATATGTAATAGCATCTGTAAGTATCAGTAAGTATCAATATAAAAATCAACAGTATGTTATTACGTAGCACCTCTAAGAATCAAGTGTAAGTATTATTAACTTAAAGCATCAGTAAGTTCTTATTTATTAGTACTTAATTTTTACAAGTTCAGTAACTTTGATGAAGTTATAGGTGTGTCTTCAATTTCTACTGATACTTTCTTTATTGTTTATTCCTTTAGTCAATGATGAATATGAAAGCTTTAAAGATTTAAATGATGAAGATTCCCCTATATCAGCCGTAGATCCTGCTATTATTCCTCACGAGGGTCTTTCATTTTCAAACCTAAAGGAATGTGAACTGTTCTATAAGAAATATGCCTCTGAACTTGGCTTTAATATTAGGAGTAGCACCAAATATTGTTTTGATCGGAAAAACAAAATTAGGAATCTTTCTTTCAAAAAATTTGTTTGTTGCAAGGAAGGACAATATGTTCAAAATTCCAAAAAAAGGAAGATATCATCGAGTCTGACATTGGTTGACGTAGAAGCTAATCTAGAGAGAATAGACAGCGATGGTAGAAGATGTGGAATAAGCCGTTGTGGTTGTAAGGCAAAGTTGTGTGTGAAGTTAAATCAGATATCAAAACAGTGGGATGTCTCATTTGTTGAGGAACATAAATATAAACTTGTTTCTCCAAGTAAGAAAAAGTACTTAAGACCGAATAGGAGAATAACTAAGGCCACAAAGAATTTACTATTTTCTATGTCTCAAGTTAACATCCCTACGGCAAAACAAATTATATTTTTGGACAAAAAAAGTGGATCTGATGAACGTATTGGTTCTATAACTAGAGATATATACAATCTGAAGCGTGATCAAAAGAAAGAAATTGGAGGTCATGATGCTGTTATATTGTTGGAACATCTTCAATATTGCAAAAGCATTACACCTGATTTTTTTATGTGTACAAGCAAGACGAGGATTCATTTTTAACTCATTGCATGTGAATAGATTCTTATTCTATGGAAGATTATAAATTGTTTGGAGATGCAGTTACATTTGATACAACATATGATACGAACAAGTATAAGCTCATTTTTGCTTCTTTTTGTAAGGTTAACAACCATAACAAGACTGTATTCTTCTGCAATGCATTCTTAATGAATGAGACAAAGGATTCTTTTGTATGGCTTTTCAAAAATTTTCTGATGGCTGTTAATGTCGCTCCCAAGTCAATTATTACTGATTAGTGCACATCCATTAATGCTGCTATAAGAGACGTTTTCCCCACTACCAAGCATAGATATTGTGGTTGGCACATTATATCTAACATGAAGAAAAGGATTGGTTTAACCAAAAAATCTGATATAGCAATTCCTTCATTGAATAAGATATATTTGGGGTGCAAAAAGTGAAGAAGGTTTTGAAATTGAACGGGACAGAATAATTTCAAATGTAATTTAGAAAAAAATAAATGGATTAATGTTATGTATCGTATTAGGAGAAAGTGAGTGCTTATTTATATGAGAAGATATTTTTTTGCTGAGATTAATACAACACAGAGGAATGAGAGAATGAATTCTTTCTTGACTAATCATGTCAATCAGTTGAATAGTTTATATGAGTTTATGATCAGATTTCAAATCGCAGTTGAAAGAATGAGAGAGAATGCTAATATGATGGACAATGACAATGAGAATAAAATTTCCAAGTTGGCTACGCAGTGGAGCATTATAAAACAATTTTCTGAGCATTTCACAAAGACTTTGTTTTAAATGGTTAAGACAGAGCTTTCAGAATGTATTGAACTAAATGTGATTCCATTTCCTTCAGTTGATGACGTTATATAATTTAGACTATATCCTATTGGGAAGATTGAAGATTTTAACGGAGTTACTTTTCATACTTGTTACAATAAATTCAAATGTGATTGTATGAAAATGGAATCAATGTGTATTCCTTGTAGACACATTATTAATGTTTTAAAACATACTGATGCGTTAGAAGTTCATTCCTCTCTTTTATTGAATAGATGGAAGAAAGATATCAAGAGAAATAGCTATTATCTACTTTATAAGAAGAGAACAATACAAGACGACAATAGTCAATTAAGGGTATTGGTAAATGAACTTATCAGCGAAGCTGATGGCAACAAAGAAGTATACGATTATATTAAGAAGGTCCTTATATATACTTCTGAAGGAGTAAAAGCTATTAAGAGTAAAAGGATGATTGTTAATGTTGAAGATGTCCACGAGGGTAATGAAAAAAGTGATAAGATAGTATTTGTTGTAAAAGATCCTAATGTAGCAAAACCAAAAGGGTCTGAAAAAAGTGGTAGACCAAAGGGAAGCACTAATAGATTGAAATCAATTAGTGAAGAGAATTCGTCAAAGGGTATACAATGCAAATTATGCCATAAAGTCAATGTTGGACATGATTAAAGGAATTGTCCTTCAAAATCTGCAAATAATGCTTGATGGTAAGAGAAATTCATTAATTTATATGATTCATATTGTATTTCTATTATATTAATATTATGTTAATATTATCTATATTTTTTCCATTACACATGTGGATACATATTCAATGCAGCTGATATTCGAAAGGTTTGAAGTAGGTTGATATTCAAAGGAATGAGAAGACTGAAGCATATTCTGGCATACCCCAATTCAATTTATACAAGAATTCTATTTTTTTTTCATATTATTCCCTTCTTTGTAATTTTTGTAAATTGCGTACTATTCATTTAGGTTGAAGTTGTGTGTTTTTTATCATTTTTTATTTAATTAGAATGATATTGTTATGTTTAATGTTATATAATTTGTAAGTTCTTTTCAATTTTAATTTTTTAATTTTTTATTTACGTTCTTAACTGCATCATTGTAATTTCGAATATCTTAAGTATCAGCAAGATTATGTAAGCATTTGTATCAGTAAGATCTTAGCTGACTCAAGTAATATTTGCAAAATCAACAATAAGTTCTTATGTAGTATATGTAAGTATAAGTAAGTTATATAATGACACAAGTAATATTCTCAAAATCAACAGTAAGTTTTTATGTAGCATCTGTAAGTATCAGTAACTTAACGCATTAGTTAGTATCATGTAGTAGACGAAAATAGCATCTGTAAGTATCAGTAAGTATCAGTAGCAAAATCAACAGTATCTTATTACGTAGTATCTCTAAGTATAAACTGTAAGTATCATTAACTTAAAGCATCATTAACTTATTATGTATCAATTTTAACTATAAGTAAGTTATTAAATGATACAAGTAATATTCTCAAAATTAACAGTAACTTCAAATGTAGCATCTTTAAGTATCAGTTGTTTAACGCATTAGTAAGTATCATGTATTATATGAAAGTAGTATCTGTAAGTATCAGTAATTATTAGTAGCAAAATCAATTGTATGTTATTACGTATCATCTGTAAGTATAAACTGTAAGTATCAATAACTTAAAGTATCAATAAGTTATTATATAGCATATGTAACTATCAGTAAGTTATAAAACGACACAAGTAATATTCTCAAAATCAATAGTAAGTTATTATACATTATCTGTAAGTATTAGTAACTTAAAGCATATTATATGTAGCTATTGTAAGCATCTGTAAGTAATCGTTAATATGATTTAGAAATTTTATTATTTTAAGGTGCAATGAAATAAATTTTAACTTGTAATACTTTCAAATAAAATATTTTTTATATTACAGTATATTCTATAGTTAACAGAAGTTAAGAGTAAGTTTACTATAGTTATCAGTAACTTTAATTTGATCTATCAGTAAGTATGAAGTAATATAGTTGTAACAAAACTCCTTATATGTAGTTATTGTAAGCATCAGTAAATTATGCAAATATTTTAAATTATCATAGTGTAACAAGTAATAAGTATATAATGATTCGTAACTACATACAATGATTTGAATATTAACACATTAATCTTAAATATTTAAGGTTACTAATATTTAATGTTAATGCATTAATATTTAAATCATTGCATGTAGTTACGAAGCCTTATATACTTATTACTTGTCACACTTTGATAATTTAAAATATTTGTATAATTTACTGATTCTTATAATAGCTACATATAAAGAGTTTTGTTACAACTATATTGCTTTATAGTTACTGATAGATCAAATTAAAGTTACTTATAATTATAATAAACTTACTTTTTACTTCTGTTAACTATGGAATATACTGTAAATAAAAAATATTTCATTTGAAAGTATTACAAGTTAAAATTTGTTTCATTATACCTTAAAATAACAAATTTTCTAAATCCTATTAACGATTATTTACATATGCTTAAAATAGCTACATATAATATGCTTTAAATTACTAATACTTACAGATGATACATAATAACTTACTATTGATTTTGAGAATATTACTTACGTCGTTTTATAACTTACTAATAGTTACATATGCAAATAATAACTTACTGGTGCTTTAAGTTACTGATACTTACAGTTTATACTTACAGATACTACGTAATAACATACAGTTGATTTTGCTACTGATAATTACTGATACTTACAGATGCTACTTTCATATACCTCATGATATTTACTAATGCGTTAAACAACTGATACTTACAGATACTACATTAGAACTTACTTTGATTTTGAGAATATTACTTGTGTCATTTAATAACTTACTGATAGTTATAATTGATACATAATAAGTTAATGATGCTTTAAGTTAATGATAATTACAGTTTATACTTAGTGATGCTACGTAATAACATACTGTTGATTTTGCTACTGATACTTACTGATACTTACAGATGTTACTTTCGTCTACTAAATGATAATTACTAATGCGTTAAGTTACTAATACTTACATATGTTACATAAAAACTTACTATTGATTTTGAGAATATTACTTTTGTCATTATATAACTTACTGATACTTACATATACTATATAAGAACTTATTGTTGATTTTGCAAATATTACTTGAGTCAGTTAAGATCTTACTGATACAAATGCTTACATAATCTTGTCGATGCTTAAGATGTTCGAAATTACAATGATGCAGTGAAGAACGTGAATAAAAAAGTTAAAAAAAATAAAATTTAAAAGAACTTACAAATTACATAACATTAAATATAAAAATATCATTTTAATTGAATAAAAATGATAAAAAACACACAACTTCAGCGTAGATAAATAGTACACAATTTACAAAAATTACAAAAAGGGAATAATATAAAAAAATGGAATTTTTCTATAAATTAAATTGGGGTATGCCAGAATATACTTCAGTCTTCTCATTCATTTGAATATCAACCTACTTCAAACCTTTCGAATATCAGCTACATTGAATATGTATCCACCTGTGTAATGGAAAAAATATAGATAATGTTAATATAATGGAAATACAACATGAATCATATCAATTAATGACTTTCTCTTATCATCAAATATTATTTGTAGATTTTGAAGGGCAATTCCTTGAATCATGTCCAGCATTTACTTTATTGCATAATTTGTATTGTCTACCCTTTGACGAATTCTCTTTACTAATTGATTTCAATCTATTAGTGCTTTCCTTTGGTTTACCACTTTTTCCAGACCCTTTTGTTCTGCTACATTAGGATCTTTTACAATAAATACCGTCTTATCACTTTTTTCATTACCCTCGTGGACATCTTCAATATTAACAATTATCCTTTTGCTCTTAATAGCTTTTACTCCTTCAGAAGCATCTATAAGGACATTCTTAATGTAATCGTATACTTCTTTTTTGCTATCAGCTTCGCTGATAAGTTCATTTGCCAATACCTTTAATTGACTATTGTCGTCTTGTACTGTTCTTTTCTTGTAAAGTGGATAATAGCCATTTCTCTTGATATATTTCTTCCATCTAATAAATAAAAGAGAGGAATGAACCTCCAACGCATCAATATGTTTTAATACACTAATAATGTGTTATAAGGAATACCCATTGATTTCATTTTTCATATAATCACATTTGAAATTATTATAACAAACGTGAAAAATAACTCTATTAAAATCTTCAATCTTCCCAATAGGATATACTTTAATTTGTATAACGTCATCAATTAAAGGAAATGGATTCACATTTAGTTCAATACCTTCCGAAAGCTCTGTCTTAACCATGTAAAACAACATGTTTGTGAAATACTTAGAAAATTATTTTTTAATACTCCACTGCGTAACCAACTTGGGAATTCTCATTGTCATTGTCCATCATATTAGCATGCTCTCTCATTCTTTCAACTGCGGTTTAAAATCTGGTCATTAACTCATATAAACTATTCAGCTGATTGACATGGTTAGTCAAGAAAGAATTCATGCTCTCGCTCCTCTGTGTTGTATTCATCTCAGCAAAAAAATATCTTCTCATGTAAATAGGCACCCACTTTCTCCTGATACGATACATAACATTAATCTATTTATTTTTTTCTAAATTACATTCTAAAACTATTCTGTCCCACTTAGCTTCAAAATCTTCTTCACTTTTTGCACCCCAAATAATCTTATTCAATGAAGGATTTGCCATATCAGCTTTTTTGGTTAAACCAATCATCTTCTTCATGTTAGCTATAACGTACCAACCACAATATCTATGCTTGGTAGTGGGGAAAACTTCTCTTATAGCAGTATTAATGGATGAGCACTGATCAATAATAATTGACTTGGGAGCGACATTAACAGCCATCAGAAAATTTTTGAAAAGCCATACAAAAGAATTCTTTGTCACATTCATTAAGAATGCATTGCAGAAGAATACAGTCTTGTTGTAGTTGTTAACCGCACAAAAAGAAGCAAAAATTAGCTTATACTTGTTCGTATCGTATGTTGTATCAAATGTAACTGCATCTTCAAATAATTTATAATCTTCCATAAAATAAGAATCTATCCACATGCAATGAGTTAAACACGAATCCTCGTCTTTCTTGTACACATAAAAAAACCAGGTGTAATGCTTTACAATATTCAAGATGTTCGAACAACATAACAACATCATGACCTTCAATTTCTTTCTTCTGATCACGCTTCAAATTGTATATATCTTTAGCTATAGAACCAATACGTTCATCAGATCCACTTTGTTTGTCCAAAAATGCAATTTGTTTTGTCGTACGGATGCTAACTTGAGACATAGAAGACAATAAATTCTTTGTAGCCTTAGTTATTCTCCTATTCGGTCTCAAGTATTTATTCTTACTTGGAGAAACAAGTTTATGGTTATGTTCCTGAACAAATGAGACTACATCCCACTGTTTTGATATCTGATTTAACTTCACACACAACTTTGCCTTACAACCACAACAGCTTATTCCACATCTTCTACCCTTGCTGTCTATTCCCTCTATATTAGCTTATACGTCAACCAATGTCAGGCTCGATGATATCTTCTTTTTTTTTGGAATTTTGAACATATTGTTCTTCCTTCCAACAAACAAATTTTTTGAAAGAAAGATTCCTAATTTTGTTTTTCCAATCAAAATAATATTTGGTGCTACTCCTAATATTAAAACCAAGTTCAGTGGCATATTTCTCATAAAACAGTTCACAATCCTTTAGGTTTGAAAATGAAAGACCCTCGCGAGGAATAATAGCAGGATCTACGGCTGATATAGGAGAATCTTCATCATTTAAATCTTTAAAATTTCATATTCATCATTGACTAAAGGAATAAACAATAAAGAAAGTATCAGTAGAAATTGAAGACACACCTATAACTTTATCAAAGTTACTAAACTTGTAAAAATTAAGTACTAATAAATAAGAACTTACTGATGCTTTAAGTTAATAATACTTACACTTGTTTCTTAGAGGTGGTACGTAATAACATACTGTTGATTTTTATACTGATACTTACAGATGCTATTACATATTCACAAAATTTACAAAATCTTATTCACGAAAACTCAAACTTATTACATATACTTTAATATTTATTACCTGTAACACTATCAAAATATATGCATAATTTACTGATGCTTACAATAGATACATATAATGAGCATGGCCTCAAATTTCAGCGAAATTCGGTCGAATTTCTGTCGAATATCGATATCCAGTCGAAATCGAAATTCGACCGAAATGACCGAAATATGGGGGTCCTAGTACAAAAAATGAGCGAAATGATCGAAATTTCGATCGAAATTTGACCGAAATTCCATCGAAATTCTGTTTTGGTAGTCACCGAAATGGTGACCGAAACCGACATTTAAAGCCTTGATAATGAGTTTTGTTACAACTATATTGCTTCATACTTACTGATATATCAATAGAAGTTACTGATAACTATATTAGTATTACTCTTTATTTCTGTTAACTATGAAAGTATTACAATTTAAGATTTATTTCATTATATCTTAAATTAATAAATTTACTAAATCCTAATTACGATTACTTACAGAGACTTACAATAGCTACATATAATGTGGTTTAAGTTACTGATACTTATAGATGCTACATAAGAACTTACTGTTGCTTTTGACAATATTACTTTTGCCAGTTAATAACTTACTGATACTTACATATGCTATATAAGAAATTACTGATGCCTTAAGTTAATGATACTTACACTTGTTAGTTACAGATGCTACATAATAACATACTGTTGATTTTGCCACTGATACTTAAAGATGCTACTTACATATACTATAAGGTACTTACTGATGATTTAAGTTACTGATACTTACAGATGCTACTTAAAAACTTACTGTTGATTTTGAAAATATTACTTGTGTCATTACATAACTTACTGGTACTTACATATGCTACATAAGAGCTTACTGATTATTTTGCAAATATTACTTGTGTCAGCTAAGATCTTACAGATACTTACAGATGCTTAAATAATACTAGAGCTTACATAATCTTGCTGATGTTAAGATGTTCGAAATTTCAATGATGCAATGAAAAACGTGAAAAAAAAGTCATATGATTACATAAAAAAATAAAAAATACCTAATCTTTCAGAGTTCTTGTTGACATCAATCAGATCGAAAAGATTGCCTTCATTGTCGAATTCACATAAATAATCTTCACTTTTTGAACCATCGACTAAGTCGTCTTTCATAGTTGTTTCTGATATATCACGATCACAATCTACTCGCGAATTATCCATGCACGAACCTATATAAATATATATTAGCAACGAAAAAACATGTAAAAATTAAAAAATCCAAATCAAAATACCTTTGGTTACAAATTGCTTGTTAACAAACGATCGATGCCCTCTCAATTGAGAAAAAAAGATTTTTTTCTCGATAGAAATTCGGGCGAGAAGAAAGGTCTCTTTTGCTAATTAAGGAACCTAATTAATTTTCATATTTACGAAAATAGCGATTACAAATGCGGTTCCTATAATCATGGGATTGCATGATTTCATCTAATGGTACATAATACGGGCCCATTTTATCTCAAATGGGCACAGTGCCCTCTGGAGAAAAATCCTATATATATATATATATATTCATCTCAACAATATGTCCGACAAATTATTGTAGCCGGCTACGGAAAAATAACTACAGTGTTCACAGGTTATGTAAACTCTAAAGTTAATTAGAAATTAACATGTAAGCAGTACTTAATTCAAACCTGCACTTCGCCTGTTACTGTTACAGTCCCTGAACGTGAGCGCGGTCCTTTGTCATCATGTCCACGACGTGCGGGCTGGTGACGAGTTGACACTATCCTCGCCTTGATCAGGCTTATCGCTAATTATATGCTGAGGGTTTTACTCTTTGCAAGACTGGATGTACAGTAGGTAAGTCCTAAGTTCATAGTTTTCTATGATTACATAAAATAATGCTAGTGATTAACTAGAAAAAAGATTAAGAGAATGATAAGAGTGATTAACTAGAAAAAAGAATATATAATTATGGAGGATGAATGGGGATAAGAGTGATATGATGTATTCCATGGTGATGTCAATTCATGGAACACTGTCAAAAAAGAATAATCGTAGAAGGCCTCCGATTATCCATTGAAAAGCTGTCTACTTTTGGATCCCTATGTCGTCCTTTTCTGTTTCTTCTTTCTATCTAGTGTTCTTTCAAGAGAAAGGAAGAGTAGGAAAAGAGACGATGAAGAAAAGCGGGCATTAGCTAGTGGGAGTCCAGGCATAAAAGAAGAAGAAGAAGATTTATTTTAGTATATGATTGATATCAAAGCCACTCATTCATTGTTGGGAACATGATATGCATTTTTTTTCATTATAATGCAGGAAGGAAGGAAGCACAAGGAGGCAACTTCTAAAAGGCAAAGCAAAGCAACTTCCTGTTCAGCAATTATAATTAATATTCGATATATTGTCATTAATTATTTCTCAGATGGTGATGGGGCTCCTGCCTGTGTTTTTCATAATTTGATTAATAAGCATGTGGATCATAGTTCAGTATTTTATGTTTTCTACTGTTTTACAACAACCATTTCAGAAAAAAAAAGGATACAGCAACAAAACTGCATGCTTAAAGCTCAACTGTTCGAGTTGCTTGAAGCTTATACTGAAAGGTAATATAGTTCGGTTGATTATCAGCTGTTCAACTTAACTGTTCTGATTATATATTGGTCATCAACGTCCTTTTTTTTCATGTTCATGGATCATGGAAGCATCTCTTTTCCTGTTTGCTTTCTATTTAAAAATGTGACACTGTTCCAAAACATGGGTTCGTAGATGGGATTATTCGTCCGTGCATATGTTTTCACGTATACTGTCGAAGGATCTGTCAAAATTAGAAGAGAAAGAAGAGGTGCACTTTGTGTCGCAGTTGGCGAAGGCGTGGGGAGATCGAGCGCTCGGTTGGTCCTCATGTGAAAAAAAAATCAAAAAGCTCATTTTTAATGTCTTTTAAATAAGGGATTTTTACCTGGCAGTTCCTATAAATTTTGCCAATCACCTCGATAACCTTTGAAACAACCTAATTCCCCTCTCGACCCCGTAAACTTGCCAACTCTTACCCTATGAACCCTCCGAGTAATATGTTTTAAGCTCGTGGAGGTTCTTGAGGTAATTTATAGGAACGATGAGGTAATTACATTGTGCAAAAGGTTGTAGAGGCATTTTAAAATATTTATAAGGTCTGCTGGGTAAAAATCCCTTTAGATAACTTGAAAAGAACGGCCAGTGGTGGAGAATACACTTGTTTTTGTGCTTTAGCTCACACTTATGGATGAACTTGGACTCATCATAGAAAAACATCAAATGGGATTTAATATCATGAAATGGCGAATGAATGATCCATCGAGAAGGGGTGCGTCTTGCATCACCTTTTACTTATCGACAACTGTTTTTTTAGAAATTTGTGGTCGTTTTATTGGGGTTTTTTCATGGTAAATTACAAAAAATTCAATTATGTTTCAGTCTCCTAATTGCGGAACTAATTTCGCTATATTCGTTGGCATTATCTTCTGTAGTTAAATATATAATAATAAATATAATTCGTCTTTTCTTTTTTAATTTTTCAAGAAATAATGGTATCCGTGGTTATATGTATCGCAATGAATCATATAACAAAGGGTTGTTTGTTAATTTTTTCTTTTAATCGTTGCTAACTTTGGCAATTATTAATATGAATTTTAACGAATGAGTCAACGACAAAATCATCGTTATATGAACCTTAAACTACAAATATGGCACTTGTTGCTAACTATAAATACAAAAGATGATTTGACGTTTATATCTTTAACATCGGAAGATATGGCGACGAATACTGAAAATATCCATTGTCTTAAGTCCAATTTCTTGTAGTGAAATTTAATATGACAAAGTAATAAATTATTGAACTTTCAACTTTATAGTTTAACATCAACATTAAAGAGTCTTGAAAGCTTATGAAAGCATGTATTTGAGATAAAATGAATAGGTTAACTCCATCTTTTTTACATTAAAAAATGAGGTTAATAATTGAAAATCGAAGCATAAGAGAGCCCATCTTGGTGATTCACCCTATTTTTGATAATGGATCTTCTCTGTCACTAATTTTATTAATTCATAATAACAAAATTGGCATATATATATAACTGCTATTTTTTATATTCTTCGCTTATCTTTCATTCGATATTGTTATATAATAATAAGTGTTATTTGTTCCGCAATTATCTCTCTACTGCCATTAGAACCCTACTTGTCTAGTCTGGCTATTGAGTCGCGACTCGATGAGCCAGGTTCGAGCTCGGCTCGATAAGGGCTCATGAGTCTGGCTCATTAAGCTATTGAGCCGAGCCAGAATTTTAGGCTCGATAGCTTAACAAACCGATCTCGAGCCAAGTCTCGTTCGACTCGATAATTCAATAAGCGGCTCGATAAGGAATATATACATATAATATTTATATATTTACATATAATACAAACAAAATAAAAGTATCCCTTTACAATTTTCCCTTCACTAACTTTGCCCCTCGCACGAGTTAGGAGTCACGGCCCGATTCCCAAATTCCTATTCCCGACCACACATTAGAAAATTAGTATTTTTTTCTTTTTTTATAAGCAAATCGAATGTTAATATTATAATTAAGCTTTTGTATACAACTTAGATAGTCGTCTACTGGTAAGGAGCACGGTCTTAGAGTAGGTCGTGGGTTCGAAACTGTGCAAAACACTTTTCCACCAAAAAGTACTCGATTTACTTAACGAGCGTGACTTGGGCTCGATCCCAGACCAGGCTCGATAAGGAGCTCGGGCTCAATAAGGGGCTCGCACTACAAAAAAGGCGGGATTAGCGTGCACCAGGCGAGCACATGTGCTCGCCCCTTATTGGGCGAGCACACTAAGAGCACATGTGCTCGCTCATGAGGGTCGCTGGTTTGAATTTTGCGGAGAGGCGCAGTTACCATTTTTGAAGAGCACATGTGCTCGCCCATGTGCTCGCTCAATTGTGCTCGTCCACTTGAATTTCCTTGCGCGGATAACTTTAGCGCCTGGAAATTTCGGGCGAGCACTTGGCGACGGCCTGGCGAGCACTTAAGTGTGCTCGCCCAGGCCCGTAAACAGAACCTCGCGCGGCTCTTCTTCTTCATTCTCACGCAAGTCTCTCCCGTTTTCTCCCCTCCGGCGACCCGCCAGCCCTCCGCCCCGACCCCGACGCCCGTCGTTTTCATATTTTGAGTAGATCTACATCTACCACTCAGTATAATCCTTAATCCTTTCTCTTTTTATACGATTTCATTACCTATTTGTATTGTTTGGATAGATTAGGGCTTAAATTTTTTGTTGAATGTAGTGTATTATTTTGATAGTTTATATGTGTTTTACATGTTAAGGATAATTGTAGATCACTATAGTATTATCATTTCGAATTTGATTGTCTCAATAATATGTATAATTGTATGCCCTGTAGGTGTTCGATAAAATGCCTCAACCAACATTATGTTTAAATTTTGTAAATTTTAAATGACAAAATGCTTGTATGATTAGTTAAGAAATTTGTGAATAACATTTGTTAGTCAACTTCAAAAAAGATTAGTTATGAAATTTGTGAATAACTTTAGTTACTCAACTTCAATAATGTAGATATTAGATATGATGAACATCATTAATAACAGTTTTAAAATTTCATATCGTTTTGATATGAGATATGATATACACCAATGTTTCCTTTGTGATAATTTATTATCACATTAAATTCTAGTTAATGTGACTGATGAATACCCATTCATCACTCTTTATTCTTATATTTTAGCTACAAAAACCTTTGCAAATGCATGTAGATATGTGTAAATAGGAATAATTAGCAAAAGCATGCATTGTGTAAAATCCTATAATTAGCATGTTTTTGTGCAAAAATAAAAGAATAAAGATTAAAAAGAAAAAGAAGGAAATATTTAGAATAAATATTGAGCAACCTAACCCAAGGGAGGGCTCAGCATGGGCCTGACCGCATAAAAGCAAAGTAGAGGGAGATAGGGGCTCATGTGTAAATATTTGTACATAAAATAAAAATGTTTTCCTCACCCAAAAATATGCTTGTAAATACTTGTATATATTTATAAAAGATAAAAACAAGATAAAAAGTTAAAAATCAAAAAGATTAAAAATTACCCTTTCATCATGTACATAAGCCACACCTATATATTTATTAAGCTTTGTAAATATACAAAAGTAATTTTTTATCATTTTTGTAAATAGTCTATGTTATATCAGAATGAATAAATAAAATAAAAAGAATCAAAACAAAAATCAAATAAAAATTACAAAATTCAAAATATAAAAAGACATTGTATATATACCATGTATATAGATGTATATATCTATTTATTTTATCTCTGTACATAAATAATAAAAACAAAATAAAAATACCCTTTTATTCTCTATTTTATTCTATAAATAAATAAAATATAAAATAGGAATAAAATTGTACAAAAATAATAATTAAAAATAAAAAATCAAAAGCCTACATATTGTATATATACCTATACCCAACCCTACTATGTATATAGCTTATTTTTATTTCCAAAAATTAATTAAAAATCACCAAAAAATAGAAAAAAAATAAAATAAAAATAATTCATGTTTTAAGTTTTTGCAAAATCGACCATTGGCTGCCCTATTTTTGAGCTCCAAACTTTTTCCACGTGGCAGCTACCCATTGGGTCCTGGGGATGTTGACCGTCCGGTCAACTGGCCCCCCCAGGACCACTTCCCACGGACTCGAGCACCGGACCCCCTTCTCAGATTTTTACCCGCTCGACCCGACTCCATCTCGCCTAAACCCCGGGTCCGACTCCTTCGTGTCACACCCGAGACCCTCGCCGGAGCTCCTGCATCGGGATCCGCGCGCTTCCACGCCCTACCCGCGCCTGTCTTCCCGGACTCTCCAGCATATAAAGCTCCAGCTCCGCCTCCTCATTTCTCATCTTTGGCTAATCCGCTCCACCCCCAGTGACCTCCAGTGCTCGAGCATGAGTGACAGCTCGCTCCAGGTGCTGTCGCAGCGAGGAGAGGGGCCGGATACCACTGATCCGGCGAGTCAGCACCGCCGTGCTCCGCCCAGAGCAGGAGCCAGAGCCTCGGACGTCGACGCTCCTTGAGGCGAGGACCGGGAGCACCCCCAGTTCCAGCATAGTCGATTCATCCACCCAGGTAGACCCTATTCCCTTTCCTTTTCGTCAATTTCAGATTTCCCCCAAATCTCGCCGTCGTTGTGTTTCATCGATTCCGACCACCTCACACCTCCATTCGATCATCGGAAGCCACCAACACCTCCGCCTTCCTTCCACGCACCTTCTCCGCCCTTCCGTTCAACCCAGCTCGCACAGGAGCTGGGGTTCGAATCCCTTCGCCGTCGCATCGCCGGGGTTCGCCCGCACCGCCGCACCGACCACCCACACGTCGCCTAACTGGGTCGAGGCACTTTGCCCTCGACCCGCGAAGCTTCTGAACCGTTTTGCAGGACCAGTGGAGGCCATCTGAGGCCTCTCGACATCCAGACAGGAGCTTCAGCTCCGCCACCCTCGTCGGAGCTCATCCGAGCTCGGCTAGGGCATCGGAGACCCACAGCAGCTGCGCACCTTCACGCCGGAGCTCCTCCGATCTTCAGGCGCAGCAGAGGAGGCCGGAGGCGCCTTCACGAGGCCGGCGAAGTTCGTCGGCCGTCAGTTCATCCAGCATCCTCGAGAGCCGTCGGATTAGCCTCCCGCTCCAGGTCCCATCCTGACCGTTGGTGGCTGGAGCCCCCCTTTGACGTCCGATCTGAGGCAGTTGATCTAGACCGTTAGATCCCCACGTGTCCTGGCCTAGACCGTTGGATCGAGCAGAGCCTTCCAGCGTTGAGAGCCGCCCCATCCTGAACCGTCAGATCTCCACGTGGCGGCCATCCGTCAGCTCGGATTAATAAAGGGTAAATTACCCTTAGGCCCTTATCTTGTTTTTATTTCACTTTAGTCCTGTAAATATTTAAATGCGTTGTTTAGTTTTGGGTTAAATTGCATAGAGGACCTTGATCTTAAGTTAGTTTGCATATATACCCCTGCTTATTGTGAGCCACGTGCTTCGTCACGTGTTTTATTGGTGTATTTGCAACCTTAGTCCCTGTAGTTCTGGATGGTTCTGAAATGAATGAAATATTTTTTACATTTGCATTTATGCCCCTGTGAATGGTTTAATTCCGCATGTGCGTGATTTCTTGGGTAATTTGCAGCTGAGGTCCTCGGATTTTTGGTACGTGTTACCATTTGGTCCCTGGACCTTATTTTTATTACATAGAGGTCCCTGAGTGCCCCAGGCACGCGCCGCGCGCGTGTTTTGCTGGGTATTTTGCACCGGGACCCCCGGAACTTAGGGTATTTGCATTTTTGTCCCTGTGCACAGTACCCCCTTGCCATTTTTGAATAAAATATCAAATCACCTCCAAACTCGATGAAAATTTGATCCATGGCTCCTGCCATGGTGTAGGATTTTTGAGAATTTTCGAGGACATTTTTGAGTTTATTTGTTATTTTTAAAAATTCAAAAACTATCATTTGTGTTACTGCCTAGACTAGAAAATCACAAAAAAAATATAAAAACCCCTCTAAAAATTTTATAAAAATTAAGTACTGTTTAGTTTAGTGTGTTTGATTTTCTAGCCAATTTTGGCTATTTTTCACTGCTTAAAAACCTTAAAAATTTAAAAACACCTAAAATCTCATAAAAATTATATTAAATAATCTAAAAACCCAAAACAATAATTTTGGTACTCAAATTTTCCTTGTTTTACCTAGTTTAAGGAAAAATACCTCCAGGCCCTTTAGAGGCCCTTAGATATTTTATCTAGGGTTTTTGGGCCTGGCTGGACAGTACCTTGCATTTCTGTCACTGTTTGATTTTTAGAAAATAAAATATACATCAGAAAAATTTCAAAAATTCACCAAAAACATAAAAAATTATAAAACACATAAAAATATTTTTGTTTGAATTTTTGCTTGGTTTTTGTTGCATTAAATAAATTGTTGAAGTGTGCTTATTTGTGTTTCTTTTATTTTCTTCACATTTTAAAAATCCAAAAAATATAAAAATAATTAAAAACCACTAAAAAAATATTTTGTCTTTTATTTGATTTATTTTTTACTACTTCGTAGGCCTTCGGCCAACCCGTGCTCCTTAAGTTCGACCCTGGGTGCTATACCAGGTTAAACATTTAGCAGGACCGCTTGCTTTGTTCTGATCGATTTTATTTGCTTTAAGTGGTTCATTTTTCTTGATATACGTGGTCTGATTGCTCGGGTCACAACGACCCTATTTCTGTACCTCATACCCTAGCCTTCGGATCCGCCTATCAGAATGGCGCCGTTGCCGGGAAGCACAGCTTAGTAGTTCTTTTCGTTTTTATTTTCGCGACTTTTCGCGGCTTTTCGGAGCTCGCGGCTTTTCGCGGCTTTTTATCTATATTTTGTTTGATTTTATTTTCTTTTTCTTTTATTTTTGTTTTTGGTTTTATTTTGTGTGTTTATTTTATTTTACATTTTTGCACATATACCCTTATTTTTCATTTGCCTCTATTTTCTTTGATATTATTTGATTGGTTCTGACCACTTGTTTTCTCTTACGAGGGCCCGAGGACCGAGGCGGCTATTCTCGAGAGCCGGTGCAACCGCGGGATTCGGAGGCGGCTCCTTTCTTTGCGGAGCTGCAGGAGAAAGTGAGAGAGAGCTGAGTGGGTGAGGATTAGGGTAGATTTATTTTTGTTCATTATTATTGTAATAATACAGGACTCAGGACCTGGACTGCTTGGACATTTGTGACTTGACCGTAGCGGGTCTGTTTCGCCGAGCACCGGTGTGCTCGGGGGACCCTTAGGACCTTCGCGGTTTTTCGCGGCTTTTTCGCGATTTTATTTTTCTTTTATTTCTGCCTTTTCCGGTGTTTACGCAGTTTTTGCTCGAGCCCCTAGACTTAGGATTTTCTGGTGAATGTGCCGTAACTAGTAGGATCCACACACCTAATTGATTATCTGTTCCTATAGATCGATAATTGGACCTACTTAAAATCAATAATAAAAATAACCGATTCATTTGCCTCCGTAGCCTACGTGCCGCAGCCCGTCCTGTAAAGCGCTTTCTCCTACCCCCGATTTGTCGGACAGAGGAGGGACGGGCCAAGACCGGACTCTTTGGCTTGGAGGTCGGTGACCGGTTAGACGGTTCTTCGCTAGAAGTTGCTCGTCTAGGACCCGGCTTTCCCGCTGCACCATATAGGTAGTTTTATTTCTGTCTTTACTTTTATGCGCGGATCATCTTTCATGTAGAGTGCTGGAGGCAAGGTACGCATTTCTTACTCGGCATGCATCATTGATTTATCGTGCATCGGCTTTTTCGTCTTCTCCCCCCTGTTTTGGACTTAATAATCAGGAGAACCGAAAAATTCGTTAGGCCTTTTGTTTGCTTTGAAAAAGATTAAAAAAGTGAAACCATAAAATTGGGACTGCTAAAATTATTGATCTTAAAAACCGCTCACCCTAAAAACTTTGTCTTGGGGAGAGCAACCCCCTCATTGTTTGGTTTGGATGCGCGAGAGAGTGACCCGAACCCTAGGTAGAGCCCCCCGTTGCTAGTCCCGACTGATTACCGACTTTTCCATGCGGGCCAGTCGGTTGGGTTAGCATCGGATATCCCAACAGGTCACGTAAGCGCTCTAATATTCTGTGTGTTCACCAAAATAAAATCGACAAGATAATTTGACCGAACTTTCACGGTCTTCAGCTCGCGTTGCGTTGGTGAACCGGGGGTTTGTTTTCTGATCGTAATTTTTCCAGATCTCATCCGCCTTACTCGCCAGATCAAGATGATGGGTAGACGGTCTCTTAGGCAGCCTATGGCTGCACCGCTTTCGGGCGCGTCTACCTCCTCATCTAGGTTGGCTCGTGAGAGCTCCGACCCGCTCTCCGAGCCCGAGTACGACTCCACCCTGTTCCCCCTCGACCCCCTTTCTGATCTACCTGAGAGACACGAGCCCGAGGAGAGATTGATACATTTGACAGCACCTGAGTTGGGCTCGTTTGGTTTTGCAGACGTCGCCATGGCCGGCAGTTCTGAGGATCGTTCCCGCACAGAGCACGTTGTGATGGATCAGGGAGCGATCAACTCCACCTTGATCGCCTCATTAGAGACAGTTCAGCAGCAGTTACGCGATCAGGGAGCATTTATGATTGAGATGAGGAGAGAGTTGGAGCGCCTCCGAGTAGAGCGAGATGAGCAGAGCGAGCCAGAGGAGATACCGGATGCAGAGGCACGAGCCGTAGCAGCAGCAGCAGCCGCAGCCGCAGCGGCAGCAACCGCGGGAGGAGGAGGACCACCTAGACCGATGCGGGAGTTGCACAACCCCGGATCTACACTGATGCACCATTGGGTGGTGGTACCTGCTATCGTGGGGGACTTCAAGTTCCCCCCGAACACCCTGCAGATGCTTCCTCGTTTCTACGGACTTGCCACTGAGGAGCCCCACCTCCACCTCCAGGAGTTTCTGATGATTTGCAGCACTGTCCACGATCGCCACGTGGACCAGGACACGATCCGGATGATAGCCTTCCCATTTTCACTGGCAGATAGAGCAGCCACCTGGCTGAAGCATCTTGGGAGGTTTGTCTATACCTGGGAGCAGCTCCGCACCGAGTACTTGAACAAGTACTATCTACTCGGGCGGACGAATGCAGCGAGGGCCCTGATCAGCAACTTCTCCATGTTCCCCAACGAGCAGTTTTACGAGGCATGGGAGAGGTTCCGAGAGCTCCTGGACAGATGCCCGCACCACGACATCACGAAGCCGAACCTTGTGCAGAGCTTCTTCAGCGGGTTGACACCAGAGCTACAGGGCCTGGTGAATGCTTCTTGCGGCGGGTCCTACTTCGCCAAGGACCACGACCAGGTCTGGGCCATCTTTGAGGAGATGGCTAAGAACTATATGGTGATGTCTCAGACCAGGTTGTATACTCAGAAGACCCAGCCACATCAGCCAGGACCCGTGCAGTACCAACGGATAACACGGGTAGATGCAGGTCCATCCAGTTCGTCCGCAGCCGCAGCAGCACAGGCAGAGTCGTCAGCTGCGGACATGGGCATTATCAGCGAGAAGCTGGACTGCATGGAGCTGATCGAGAAGAAGCAGTGCCAGAGTATCACGCAGATGGAGCAGATGGCACAGGTTCTGAGCGACATGAAGACACAGCTCATGTGTCTCCAGGAGGCACAGACGGCTTCTCAGCCCCGTCTTCAGTCGCGAGGCGACGCCGGTAGCAGCAGCAGCTCGTTCCAGCGCTCCAGCACCCACGTGCAGCCTAGACAGGTCCATCTTGTACAGGCGGAGCCGTACCAGCAGCCGCAACCCACCTACCAGTCCCCACCATCTCCAGAGATGCAGATGGTGGTCTACCAGCCGGACCAGCCTCTGGCAGTACTCCCGCCAGCCCCCTACAATGTCGAGCCGTTGATGGATGTCAACGGGATTTGGTATGACCGCCCCCAGCCTGGGATCCGACGAGACCATCCCGGATTCAGGTGGGGGAGTGGTGGTACCCAGCCCCAGCAGCAGCCGTCAGGACAGGGAGGGCAGTACTCCCAACAAAGAGATCACCACCAGCCGCAGCAGCAGCCCCCGGTATATCAGCAGCACCAGCCATCCTTCGGTCCTCGTCCCTATCAGCAGCAGGGACAGTCGTGGAGACGTGAGCAGCAGGCTCACCCAGTTCAGCAACAGCACCCTTCCTCATACCCCTCTTACCAGCACCAGCAGCAGCAGTTCCAGCAACCTCACCCGCAGAGAGGCTACCCGTCGGGTTCCCACGGGAGCCCTGCTTTGGATGACATCGCCCGCCTCCTCACGGACCAGCAGGCCACATTCAGACGGGAGATGGACGAGTTCCGCCAGGAGATGCGGGACTTGGTAAGAGGGAAGGCCGCCATTCCAGCCCAGATTGAGCCGAACCCGAACAACCTCAAGAGGAAATCTGAGCAGGTAGTACATACTGAGTTTGCCACTCCTAGTGACCCATTTGATGATACATCTTCGGATCTATTTGATGCTGATTTTGTCACACTTAGGAGCGGTAGGACTCCAGCAGGCGGCGGCGCCTCATCTGAGCTTCACCACGAGGACACTTCAGAGGCGCCACATGAGGAGGAGGAGAGCGGTACTGAGGCCGTTCCAGATGATGACGGTGACACTGAAGCCACCAAGGATGCTGATCCCACCGGCGGTACCGAGGCCGCCGCTTCACCAGATCTAGGAGGTGGTACTGACGCCACCAGTTCAGCCAAGCCAGCCCGCGGTCCTGATGCCGCGAGACGTCTACCAGCAGCAGCAGCACAGCCAGCCCACGGTGGTACTGAGGCCACCGGTGTTAGTATAGAGAGAGATGTTGTTTTTCCTCGCCGTGTTGTATCTCAAAACTCTGGTGTGAATAAAGGAAAAGGTTTAGTTTCTTCTGGTCCCACTGTGGTGCATGATGTATGTGTGGATCCGGTCATCGAACCGTCTAGGCCTTTTCCTAGTCCTTCATCTGAGAAGGACCCTGTGATCCCCTTCCCTAGAGCCCTTCAGATGGGGAAGGGGAAGAAAAAAGAAAAAGATCCAAAAAAGAGAGAGCTTGAGGAGTTCAGCCAGAGCATGATTGATCGATTCCACATCCAGCTGACCCTCCAGGAGGCTTTGCAGCACATCCCCCTTCTCCAGCGATCTTTGAGAGAGAGGACTACAGTCAGGAGGAGGAGGAGGAACCACACTTCAGAGATACATGTGCTGACGAAAGCCACGTGTTTTGCGATCCAGAACCGTCTGCCGGCCAAGAGGCCAGATTCAGGGGCCCCGTATGTCAGATGCCAGATTAGTGAGCAGAGGTTCGACCGTACTCTTTTAGATAGCGGATCGTCGATCAACCTTCTTCCGGCAGCCCTTCTCGACCGCTTTGAGTTGGGCACTCTTCGACAGAGCAAGACAGTCCTCCAGTTCGCTGATCGATCTGTCAAGAGGCCGAGAGGGTTATTACGAAACTTTATCGTCACGATTCAGGGCCTGAAATTCCCCGTGGACTTCGTAGTGTTGGACATGGAGATCCCTGAGTCAGTGGCCGATACCCCCATCATCCTTGGTCGTCCGTTCTTGGCCACAGCCAAGGCGGTGACTGATCATGATAGCGGGAAGGTATACTTTCGCATCGAGGGTGAGAGTATACAAATAGAGACGGTCGAGGACTACAGAGCTAGATTCAGAGCCCGCTCAGATGCGAGTACAGATTCAGAGCAGCTGACAGACGCAGAGCCAGACATCCACCAGGACTGTGATTTTGTGATCACAGATGATGAGGCAGCTTGGGCAGATCTTGAGACACAGACCATCCTCTCACTTTCAGATACAGCTGATGCCGAGATGATAGCAGAGGAGAGTCTGGAGAGCACAACCTTGGTCCAGGATACCATAGAGGTAGCAGAGCCGGTCCTTGATCGCAGTACGATGTTTAGTGATGGTGGTGCTGAGGCCACCTTATTTTCCGGTGGTACTGATGCCACCGCTGTTGATACAGATCCCTCGGATTCAGAGTCTGATTGGGCCGATTGTTATGATCAGATGCCAGACCTGAGTTCACCTGAGCCTATAGAGGAGGAGGAGGTAGATGCAGCGCAGACCAGAGACAGTGCAGTTGAGCAGCCTTCTCCCGATCCAGTTTGCGAGAGTACGCTTTCACTTTCCCAGGCAGATTTGGCAGACTTAGCAGCTTTCACTCAGTTTCTTCCGCAGCCAGATTTGCCAGCACCCAGCATTCCAGAGCTAAAGCCGCTCCCTACTTCGCTGAAGTATCGATTCCTTGCGGGCGAGCCAGACATGTACCCAGTCATCATCTCCGCTGAGTTGACTGGAGAGAAGGAATCCTGTTTGATGGGGGTTCTTGAAAAGAACCGCAAGGCGATCGGATGGAGCGTAGCAGATCTCCATGGGATTAGTCCATCAGTGTGCTCCCACCATATCTATCTCGAGGAAGGGGCGAAGCCGTCGCGTGAGTTCCAGCGGCGACTGAACCCCAACCTGCGAGAGGTCGTGATGAAGGAAATATCGAAATGGTGGGGTGCAGGTTTTATTTATCCCATTTCCGACTACAAGTGGGTCAGCCCCTTGCATGTGGTGCCCAAGAAGACAGGCATCACGACTGTGATCAGTGAGTCGGGAGAGGAGATCGCTACACGAGTACCCACCTCTTGGAGGGTTTGTGTTGACTACAGGAGACTCAACCAAGCCACCAAGAAGGATCATTTCCCCCTGCTTTTTATTGATCAGATCATTGAGAGACTGGCAGGGAAGAGCCATTATTGCTTCCTGGATGGGTACTCGGGCTACAACCAAGTGGCCATCGCTCCTGAGGATCAGGAGAAGACCACCTTTACCTGTCCCTTCGGCACATATGCTTTTCGACGCATGCCATTTGGGCTATGCAATGCCCCTGCGACTTTTCAGAGGTGCATGCTGTCGATCTTCTCGGACATGGTAGGGGAGTGCTTGGAGGTCTTCATGGATGATTTCTCGATCTACAGCGACGGATTTAATTCTTGTCTTGACTGCCTAGATCGAGTACTCCAGCGATGTATTGAGTATCACTTGGTGCTATCTTGGGAGAAGAGTCATTTTATGGTGACTCAGGGGACGGTGCTTGGCCATATCATCTCCAACAGGGGCATGGAGGTTGATCCGGCCAAGGTTGATGTCATTAGGAAACTCACACCGCCGTCCAATCTGAGGCAGCTATGGTCATTCCTGGGGCACGTTGGATTTTATAGGAGATTTATTCAGGATTTCAGCAGGATTGCCCGACCGTTGACTGACCTCTTGACGAAAGACACCGAGTTCCTTGTCGATGACAAGTGTCTTTCGTCATTCGCGACTCTTCAGCAGTGTGTCATTGAGGCTCCTGTCCTCCAGCCGCCTGATTGGTCTCTCCCATTCGAGATCATGACGGATGCCTCCGATTTTGCCGTAGGGGCAGTGCTGGGACAGAGGAGGGATGGAGTTCCATTTGCCATACACTATGCTAGCCGCACATTGGATTCCGCCCAGCGGAATTATACAGTCACAGAGAAGGAGATGCTAGCCGTAGTGTTTGCCCTGGATAAGTTCAGATCATATATCATCGGATCTAGAGTGACTTTGTTTACAGATCACACCGCCATCAGGTACCTCATGGCAAAGAAGGATGCCAAGGCCAGACTGACTAGATGGATCCTTCTACTCCAGGAGTTCGACATTGAGATCAAGGATAAGCCTGTAGTCAAGAATGTGGTGGCGGATCATCTCTCCCGACTAGAGCAACCTGAGGATTCTGAGCAGATTGACCCTATTAGAGATACCTTCCCAGATGAGGCGATCCTTGCTATCGCCTCACTTCCATGGTACGCCGATATTGTGAACTTTCTCGTTGTTGGGAAAGTCCCACAAGATTGGCCCAGACAGAGACTTGAGACCTTCCTTGCGAAGGCCAAGTCCTACCATTGGGAGGATCCCATCCTTTACCACGAAGGAGGGGATAGCGTCTGGCGTCGGTGTATTCCTCAGGAGGAACACCATAGCATCCTCACTTACTGCCACAAGCTTGAGGCAGGAGGACATCATTCTGGGAGGAGAACGGCACAGAAGGTGCTCCAATCCGGCTTGTGGTGGCCTACCCTCTTCAAGGACTCAGATGAGTTCGTAAAGAGGTGTACTGACTGTCAGAAGATGGGCACTTGTGGACAACGTGATATGATGCTGATGCAGCCCATTCATTTCTGTGAGGTTTTTGACGCATGGGGCATCGATTTCATGGGTCCATTCCCTAAGAGTCAGGGATTTGAGTACATTCTGTTGGCCGTTGATTATGTGAGTCGTTGGGTGGAGGCTATCCCCGCCCGAGCCGCTGATGCGAGGACAGTTTGCAGATTTTTGAGGAAGCACATCATCACGCGGTTCGGGGTTCCACGAGTTCTGATTTCTGATGGGGGATCTCACTTCATCAACGACCAGGTGAAGGCACTTGCTAGCGAGTTTGGCATCGACCATCGTGTTGCTACACCTTACCATCCACAGACGAATGGTCTAGCCGAAGTGTCGAATAGGGAGATCAAGACTATTCTGCAGAAAGTCGTCCGCCCTGACCGAAAGGATTGGTCACAGCTTTTGGACTCGGTCTTGTGGGCATATAGGACGTCTTTCAAGACATCTTTGGGCACATCTCCCTTTCGCCTCGTATACGGCAAGCCATGCCATTTACCTGTTGAGCTGAGGCACAAGTCACTTTGGGCAGTCACAGATATTATCATGGATCCAGATGGTATGGGAGACCAGAGAAGGGCAGAGCTAGCTGCCCTGGAGGAGCTTAGAGATGCAGCTTTCTCAAGCAGCCTACATTATAAGGAGAAAGTCAAGGAGTGGCATGATTCTCATATCAGCCACAAGCATTTTGAGATTGGACAGAGAGTATGGCTGTTTGATGCGAGGCTACGATTATTTCCAGGGAAGCTTCAGAGCAAATGGAAAGGACCTTATCTGGTTAGAAAGGTACACGACAACGGTAGCATCGACATATCTGAGTTGTCTTCTGAGAGTACCTTTCGAGTGAACGGCCAACGGCTCAAGCCATTTCTAGATCATGAGCCGCGGGTCGTTGATCTTGCCCCTATTCATTTTGCGTGAGATGTGGTCTTTGACTCACATCTAATGCATCTCACGCCTGAGTTTTACTGATCTTCCGCTGTATATAGATCCAGATGTCCGTATCATCACATACTTTAGTCCCACATCCCTTCCTTCATCTTGTGATTATGCTATACTTAGGGTGCACTTTACCCTAAGTATAGGGGGGATGTGTGGCCTTTCGGGTATTTCTTTTGTTTCCATCTACGCCTGTTTTTGTTGCCTATACTTAGGGATATTTCACCCTAAGTATAGGGGGGGTAGACCCTGTACATTCTGCACTCAGGTTTTCCCTTAGTATACAGCCTGCTATACTTAGGATTTCTTGATCCTAAGTATAGGGGGGGGACCTGGATTCCTCTTGACTTTTCATTTCTTTTTGTATAGCCCTTCTTTTCACTTCCCTATACATAGCACGAGTTATGTCTTCTTCATCGCTCTTGACTCTGAGGACATCGTTCGAGCTAAGTATAGGGGGGTGTGTATATATTTCATATATACTTTAGCCATAACTCGTACTTTGTGTGAGTGTGTTAATAAATAAAATGGCTAAAAACCACAAAAAATAAAAATTTTTCATGTACATAATCTTCTTTTATTTGCACATACATAGCTAGTGTACAAATTATTTTTGTAAAAATGATTTCAAAAATCTTTTGTGTAAAGCTTGTGTAAATATTTTTGTATCAAAATTATGTATATAGTACAAAATTTTTCCAAAATGTTTTGAAAATCAAAAGTTTGCAAAAATCTTGTGTAAATATGTGTAAATACCTTTTTGCAAAACTTGCACTTCATGCATCATCCATTCATGATTTCAAAATATTTTTCAAAAATTTTGCATGATTATAAAATTTGTGAAAATAAGCATCTTTTTGTACATATGTATATAGTTTTTCTGGATGATAGTTGACATTTAAACTAGCCGGGAATTAAATTGAGAAATGGAGCTTGATTAAGATCTTAATCCACCTAATTTTTAAAAGGAACCTTATAGGGCTTAGGTTTAAGGCTTTTCAGGTCCATGGTGACTTAATTCTTTGAGTCCACTAGGCTATGATCACATGTCATCTCAATGAGCCTAAGGAGAGCACTTAACAACAACACATGACTCATATGGATTATGGCTTTACTTGGACACCAGCACTATGCACCGAGCTCTCTACGGATGAGGTGGTGAGGAGGCGGTCTTCCTTGACTTGGGGTAGCATATGAGGGTAGTACTTCTAGGCGGAACCTCTCTTCTTCTTATAGTGAAGGAAGTGCGTCTCAACTTGGTCTGGTTGCCATGAGGTCTAACGACGGGAGTTGTGGGTTGCAATAAAGCTTCAAAAGAGGGATAGTCTACTGGCTCAAGAGGAAAAACTCCTTGTATATATGCTGCACATGTATATGTTGTACAGATGCACTTGAAAAAAAATGTGCAAAAAGAAAAGAACTCCAAAAAAGTGGTGGGTCTAGAGAAAATGATAATCCCACCGGAGTATGTATATAAGTGCAATAAGCAAAGCTTGGTTTCATGATCCACCTGTTGTAGCTTGCAGCAGGGAGACTTGGCTACACTGGTCAGGCTCCCAAGGGTACTTGGCTACACTGGCCTTGACCCATTCTCTTCTCCCCCCTCTTCTTGAGCCGGTTGTACTTGAACTTAGAAGGGAATACCCCGCTCCTCGAGGAAAGAGTGGCCAGATTGAGGTCATAGAGTTACCTTGTTGGGGAGGGTTGTCAAGTTGCCATTTCTGAGGTGGAGAGCTCAGACCTCACTTTCACAGGACAGGAAAAGATTCATGGTCTTCAGGGTTTGTGATTGATGACTTGTTCTGATCTGGAGCATTGAGGAGTCTTGGTTATAGATTAGTGGAACTTAGAGGCTGTTAGGTTTTAAGCTTAAGTCTAAATAAGGTTCCGACACATTAATAATCCAAAGATCTGATTGAGCTCCATACCCCAATTTAATGAAGGCAAGTTTAATAATCAACCTTGATCCATGTCCATCCTCTTTTTCTTTTTCTTTCTTTCTTTTTCACTTCTTTTCCAAATAAGTGTTTGCTAAGGGACTAGCAAAGTTAAGTATAGGGGGGTGATGAATACCCATTCATCACTCTTTATTCTTATATTTTAGCTACAAAAACCTTTGCAAATGCATGTAGATATGTGTAAATAGGAATAATTAGCAAAAGCATGCATTGTGTAAAATCCTATAATTAGCATGTTTTTGTGCAAAAATAAAAGAATAAAGATTAAAAAGAAAAAGAGGGAAATATTTAGAATAAATATTGAGCAACCTAACCCAAGGGAGGGCTCAACATGGGCCTGACCGCATAAAAGCAAAGTAGAGGGAGATAGGGGCTCATGTGTAAATATCTGTACATAAAATAAAAATGTTTTCCTCACCCAAAAATATGCTTGTAAATACTTGTATATATTTATAAAAGATAAAAACAAGATAAAAAGTTAAAAATCAAAAAGATTAAAAATTACCCTTTCATCATGTACATAAGCCACACCTATATATTTATTAAGCTTTGTAAATATACAAAAGTAATTTTTTATCATTTTTGTAAATAGTCTATGTTATATCAGAATGAATAAATAAAATAAAAAGAATCAAAACAAAAATCAAATAAAAATTACAAAATTCAAAATATAAAAAGACATTGTATATATACCATGTATATAGAAGTATATATCTATTTATTTTATCTCTGTACATAAATAATAAAAACAAAATAAAAATACCCTTTTATTCTCTATTTTATTCTATAAATAAATAAAATATAAAATATGAATAAAATTGTACAAAAATAATAATTAAAAATCAAAAATCAAAATCCTACATATTGTATATATACCTATACCCTACTATGTATATAGCTTATTTTTATTTCCAAAAATTAATTAAAAATCACCAAAAAATAGAAAAAAATAAAATAAAAATAATTCATGTTTTAAGTTTTTGCAAAATTGGCCATTGGCTGCCCTATTTTTGAGCTCCAAACTTTTTCCACGTGGCAGCTACCCATTGGGTCCTGGGGATGTTGACCGTCCGGTCAACTGGCCCCCCCAGGACCACTTCCCACGGACTCGAGCACCGGACCCCCTTCTCGGATTTTTACCCGCTCGACCCAACTCCATCTTGCCTAAACCCCGGGTCCGACTCCTTCGTGTCACACCCGAGACCCTCGCCGGAGCTCCTGCATCGGGATCCGCGCGCTTCCACGCCCTACCCCCGCATGTCTTCCCGGACTCTCCAGCATATAAAGCTCCAGCTCCGCCTCCTCATTTCTCATCTTTGGCTAATCCACTCCACCCCCAGTGACCTCCAGTGCTCGAGCGTGAGTGACAGCTCGCTCCAGGTGCTGTCGCAGCGAGGAGAGGGGCCGGATACCACTGATCCGGCGAGTCAGCACCGCTGTGCTCCGCCCAGAGCAGGAGCCAGAGCCTCGGACGTCGACGCTCCTTGAGGCGAGGACCGGGAGCACCCCCAGCTCCAGCATAGTCGATTCATCCACCCAGGTAGACCCTATTCCCTTTCCTTTTCGTCAATTTCAGATTTCCCCCAAATCTCGCCGTCGCCGTGTTTCGTCGATTCCGGCCACCTCACACCTCCATTCGATCATCGGAAGCCACCAACACCTCCGCCTTCCTTCCACGCACCTTCTCCGCCCTTCCGTTCAACCCAACTCGCACAGGAGCTGGGGTTCGAATCCCTTCGCCGTCGCATCGCCGGGGTTCGCCCGCACCGCCGCACCGACCACCCTCACGTCGCCTAACTGGGTCGAGGCACTTTGCCCTCGACCCGCGAAGCTTCTGAACCGTTTTGCAGGACCAGTGGAGGCCATCTGAGGCCTCTCGACATCCAGACAGGAGCTTCAGCTCCGCCACCCTCGTCGGAGCTCATCCGAGCTCGGCTAGGGCATCGGAGACCCACAGCAGCTGCGCACCTTCACGCCGGAGCTCCTCCGATCTTCAGGCGTAGCAGAGGAGGCCGGAGGCGCCTTTACGAGGCTGGCGAAGTTCGTCGGCCGTCAGTTCATCCAGCATCCTCGAGAGCCGTCAGATTAGCCTCCCGCTCCAGGTCCCATCCTGACCGTTGGTGGCTGGAGCCCCCCTTTGACGTCCGATCTGAGGCAGTTGATCCAGACCGTTAGATCCCCACGTGTCCTGGCCTGGACCGTTGGATCGAGCAGAGCCTTCCAGTGTTGAGAGCCGCCCCATCCTGAACCGTCAGATCTCCACGTGGCGGCCATCCGTCAGCTCGGATTAATAAAGGGTAAATTACCCTTAGGCCCTTATCTTGTTTTTATTTCACTTTAGTCCTGTAAATATTTAAATGCGTTGTTTAGTTTTGGGTTAAATTGCATAGAGGACCTTGATCTTAAGTTAGTTTGCATATATACCCCTGCTTATTGTGAGCCACGTGCTTCGTCACGTGTTTTATTGGTGTATTTGCAACCTTAGTCCCTGTAGTTCTGGATGGTTCTGAAATGAATGAAATATTTTTTACATTTGCATTTATGCCCCTGTGAATGGTTTAATTCCGCATGTGTGTGATTTCTTGGGTAATTTGCAGCTGAGGTCCTCGGATTTTTGGTACGTGTTACCATTTGGTCCCTGGACCTTATTTTTATTACATAGAGGTCCCTGAGTGCCCCAGGCACGCGCCGCGCGCGTGTTTTGCTGGGTATTTTGCACCGGGACCCCCAGAACTTAGGGTATTTGCATTTCAGTCCCTGTGCACAGTACCCCCTTACCATTTTTGAATAAAATATCAAATCACCTCCAAATTCTATGAAAATTTGACCCATGGCTCCTGCCATGGTGTAGGATTTTTGAGAATTTTCGAGGACATTTTTGAGTTTATTTGTTATTTTTAAAAATTCAAAAACTATCATTTGTGTTACTGCCTAGACTAGAAAATCACAAAAAAATATAAAAACCCCTCTAAAAATTCTATAAAAATTAGGTACTGTTTAGTTTAGTGTGTTTGATTTTCTAGCCAATTTTAGCTATTTTTCACTGCTTAAAAACCTTAAAAATTTAAAAACACCTAAAATCTCATAAAAATTATATTAAATAATCTAAAAACCCAAAAACAATAATTTTGGTACTCAAATTTTCCTTGTTTTACCTAGTTTACAGGAAAAATACCTCCAGGCCCTTTAGAGGCCCTTAGATATTTTATCTAGGGTTTTTGGGCCTGGCTGGACAGTACCTTGCATTTCTGTCACTGTTTGATTTTTAGAAAATAAAATATACATCAGAAAAATTTCAAAAATTCACCAAAAACATAAAAAATTATAAAACACATAAAAATATTTTTGTTTGAATTTTTGCTTGGTTTTTGTTGTATTAAATAAATTGTTGAAGTGTGCTTATTTGTGTTTCTTTTATTTTCTTCACATTTTAAAAATCCAAAAAATATAAAAATAATTAAAAACCACTAAAAAATATTTTGTCTTTTATTTGATTTATTTTTTACTACTTCGTAGGCCTTCGGCCAACCCGTGCTCCTTGAGTTCGACCCTGGGTGCTATACCAGGTTAAACATTTAGCAGGACCGCTTGCTTTGTTCTGATCGATTTTATTTGCTTTAAGTGGTTCATTTTTCTTGATATACGTGGTCTGATTGCTCGGGTCACAACGACCCTATTTCTGTACCTCATACCCTAGCCTTCGGATCCGCCTATCAGTGACCAATTATATCACATTAACTTATAGATAGATTTATGATAACTCCAAAATATTATTTAGTAATTATTAGAAAATCACACAAAATCCATCACACACAGTGCGTCCTTCCACACCGGGTGGTGTGTGGCCCTGCACAACGGGTGGCGTGTGCAACACATTGGAGGATTTGATCACTTCTACTGTGTTATATTTTTTTATTTTTTCACAGCACTATTGGACTCACTTTGGGATGTTTATCCCAGACCAATGGTCGTGGATTTTGATGTTTGCAGGTTCGAATTTTTTTTGCAGGTGCTTATTAACTCTTAGTGACCCAAGCACTGTATTAGGCACTAAATAAGGATCACACTTATCCCTATCCCCATTGTTAACCAGCCAAATATACGTAATTGCCCGGTTAATATAAATGAATAAATATTTTAAGATTATTTTATAGTCTCATTTGTAGCACATACAAATGTATAACATAAAATGATCTTAAAGTATTACATTTATATTAGCTTTCCTTAGTTCGGAGGTCCCGGACTAAGGGGGTCCGTAAGGATTCAAATTTACTAAAAGGTGATCTGTGTCACAATGTCTTTATTTCTTACGGAAATTCGGTTCATAACCCCTTCCTCTTCTGTATACCAAATCAATCATAGTTATTATTGAAATAATCACTAATATGATTATTTTGATAATTAATTACGATTGATTTATGGGATATACGGGAGAGGTGCAGGGTTATGCTGCTGAATTTTTGTTAGAAATAAAGACACTTGTGACAACGATCATCTTTTAGTAAATTTGAATCCTTATGGACGGGATAAAGTGATAACATAATTAATACACTTCTCTTCTCATCTTTTATCTCAATAATGTGATACGTTTAGATATACTCAATTTCCTTGATTTGACATTTTAGATTATTTAATTCAGGTTCATCAATATGACCAATAGAGAATGGATGTACAACCGTGTAGTAGATGGACGTATAGCAGATGCCTTTCAAAGAGGTGTTCAGGAATTTATACAATTTGCTTATGCACAATGTTCCCGTATTGTGGATTCAGATGGAACTATCTTGTGTCCGTGTAAGAAATGTCGTCTAATGAGGAAGAGATCAAAAGATGAAACTCAATTATATCTTTATAGAATGGGTTTCATGGAAGGATATCAGACTTGGTGGAGGCATGGTGAGAATTTCGAGGACAGAATGAATGATGTGGAAGAAGCTGACAATATTAATCCCTTTGCAGATACGGTTATGGATGTTGCGGGTCCAGAATTTATTGTTACTTTGTTAGATGATGATGAACCATATGGAGAGTCTGCAGAATTTTACGAGCTGTTGAAAAAAGCGGAAGAGCCATTGTGGTTGGGTTGCAAGACATATTCAAAACTTTCCGCGGTCTCGGATCCTCTATCGATGAAGATGGAATATAATATGACCGATCGTAATTTTGATGCAATGCTGAGGATTATTAAGAAGATGTTACCAGAAGATGCAGAATTGCCTGATAATTATTACAAAATGAAAAAGATGATGCGGAAGTTGGGTTTAGCAGAAGTTAAAATAGACTCATGCATAAATCACCATATTCTATATTACGGTGAACATCAACATTTACAACGGTGTCCTGAATGTAATGGGCCAAGATATCAGACAGCTAGTAAGAGTGGAACAAAAATATCGAGAAAGATTCTACGTTATTTTCCGTTGACTCCGAGATTGAAACGACTATATTATTGTAAAGAAACAGTGAAGTACATGACATGGCATGCGGAACATAAAGTCGATGAATATATGGAGCATCCATCCGAGTCTGATTGTTGGAAAGAATTGATGTCAGCTTTTCCTACATTTAATGATGAAAACAGGAATTGCGTTATAGGTTTATGTACATATGGGTTTAATCCTCATGGAAGAAGTAGAGATTACTCTTGTTGGCCAGTAATGACAACGCCATATAATCTACCCCCATGGTTATGTAATAAGCGACAGTTTATGTTTCTTTCGCTGTTAGTACCAGGACTACACATCCGGTAAAGCACATTGATGTTTATTTACGTCCTCTTATCGATGAGTTGAAAATGTTATGGGTCGATGGAGTTGATACATATGATGCTAATAAGAGTCAAACATTTAACATGAAAGTAGCTCTGCTTTGGACGATAAATGACTTCCCAGCATATGGAATGTTATCTGGATGGAGTACACATGGACGTAAAAGTTGTCCATATTGTATGGATAGTACTAAATCATTCCAGCTTTAACACGGTCAGAAACCATGTTTTTTTGATTGTCACAGACAATTTCTTCCAAATAATCATCCATATCGAAGACAGAAACATTCTTTTAAAAAGAATACAATTGATCTTTCAGATCCTCCACCAATTAAGACAGGCAATATGATATTATCATACTTGGAACAATTAGAGAAATCAGCCTTAGAAAATGGAGATAAAACAAAAAACCTTCCTGGTTTTGGTGACAGTCATAATTGGATTAAGAAGAGTATATTTTGGGAGTTACCATATTGGAGTAAGTTACTGATACGACACAACTTAGATGTTATGCATATAGAGAAAAATGTGTTCGATAACATCTTCTACACTGTTATGAATGTAACCGGTCGATCAAAAGATACAGTAAAGTCTCGTCGTGATTTACAAATCATATGTAATCGCCCAGAATTGCATATCAAGGAACATGATGATAGAATGGTTGAAGTTCCAAAAGCAAAGTATATCTTAGATAGAAATCAAGTTAAGCTTGTTTGTGAATGGACAAGTAAATTGAAGTTTCCAGACGCATATGCATCAAATTTTTCCAATTTGGTCGATCTGAAGAGGTTTACATTTAAGGGAATGAAGAGTCATGACTGCCATGTTTTTATGGAAAGATTACTACCGTTAGTGTTCAGAGGATTGTTACAAAAAAATATTGTCGATGCTCTTTCAGATGTAAGCAGATTTTTCCAGGTGTTATGCTCATCACGCATACACCGCATGGAGATGGATTATCTTCAAAAAAATATTCCTATGATTATGTGTAACCTGGAGAAGATATTTCCGCCTTCATTTTTTGATTCGATGGAGCATCTGATGATTCATATTCCATGGGAAGCAAAAGTTGGAGGACCGGTAAAATATCGTTGGATGTATCCATTTGAAAGGTAATTACATGTATTATAATGTCATTCCTTCTTTACTATTTGGACTAAATGTTTAACCTTTTTTCTTATAGGTTTATTTTCTTTCTTAAAAGAAAGGTCCGAAACAAAAGTAAAGTTGAAGGATCTATAAGTTCACAATATATATATGAGGAAGTCGCAACATTCTGCGCAAGATATCTTCCAGAAGATGCGGAGACTATCCACAATAGATGCAGGAGGAATGGGACAATTTCTTCCGATGAAGAACCTTATATCAGTATCTTTCGGCCATCCACTCATCTAATAGGCAAAGCAACCGAACGTTTCTTATCGAAACAAGAGAAGGATGCTGCAGAGTTATACGTATTAGACAATTGCGAGTAAATAACACCATATGTTCAGTAAGTATTTGAATTACTTTATGTATATATTCATCACAAGTAATGAATATTTTTCTCTTATAAATTGTAGGGAATTTAGACAGAAAATTATGGAGGAAAATCCTATGTATTCAGATGACGAACTTCTGAGCACTTATAGAAATCAATTTCCAGTGTGGTTTAAAGACCGCTGAAAGCAGTTGGACGGTGGTGATTTCTATTCTCATATTTTAAAATATTTTGGAGAAGGACCTGTTTATAAAGTTCGATCATACAACTCATGTTACAGTAATGGATATCATTTTCATACCTTAAATTCCGGTAAATATTTGACAACTCAAAATCATGGAGTGATGGTTCGCGGATCTTGTTATGAGGAAGATCATCTGAATTATTACGGAATTTTAAAGGAGATTATAGAAGTGGAATATAGTATACCAGAATTGAATAAAGTAGTTCTTTTCTTGTGTGATTGGTATGAACCCAATGGAAGTGTAGTACTCGATAAAAGAAATAACATTGTCGACGTGGTGCAAAGGAAATTTATACGCAGATTTGAACCATTCGTCTTAGCATCTCAAGCGGATCAAGTATGTTATCTCCCACAAATATCAAAGAAGAGAAAGAGCATTGAAACAGTAACTGTTGTGAAGATAAATTTTCGAGGTTATATCTCCAATGATTCTAGTAATCAGGAAGATGACATAGATGAAGCATTTACACCGACAAATGAAAGAATAGACTTAACAGAAGAAGTCCCAGTTATCGAATCGATTCGATTGGCTGATAATGAAGTTTTGTGTGTTGACTTACAAGATGATACTGACTCCAGAAATGATTACTCGGAAAACTCAGAAAACGAAGAAATATCCTTTAATCCCACTGAAATAAGTGATGAAGATTAGTTGTAAGTTTTATTATACAATTATAATTGAATTAACTAAAATCTTAAATAATAAATATGTAATTCATCATTATTACAGTCATGACAGTTTTTGGACGTGGCGGGGCGCATGGATCACATAGATCCAATCTTCATCTTCCTCAGACACACCTTCTTCCAGTAGGCAGCCCACCCCGGATGCTGTTCCTGATTCACAGTCCGACGAGGTTCGCCGGGTGATAGCTTACTACGAGTCTCTTGGTTATCCTCCTCCACCCTTTTACGTAGGAGGCTATGGAGAGCCATCTACCTCAGCAGCCCCTACAGGATTGCCAGTCCAGGTCCCCATACCAGCACGGACATCGATGGGTTCTGACTCTCCTTCTTCTGGACGGCCGAGCACATCCGTGCCTTTACCCACTGTAGTTGGACAGACGTCGGCGTCCCACCCCTTATTGGAGGTTATGGCTGATGGGAGGTAAAAATTTTATAGATTTTATCTTTAAATATTTTCCAAATTTTTATAAATTGTATGGAAGTTAAATTTTCTAGTAAATGCAGGGATTTTTTGAACAGCAACAGGGTGGCAAAGGAGATAACCAACATAATAAAGATACACTTGACTTCCATGCAATTTAGATGGTGTCGCATCCTTGCTGCAGAGCAGGAGAGACTGTTTGACATGTTTTTGGTAAGAAATGTTTCTAAGAAGTGATACAGAATTTTTTGGTCAAGTTTTTTGTATCTTATAAATTGTTATAATTTTTCAGAGTAGGTTTCGCCTTGGCTCTGGTCTGGGGAAGGAGGTTTATCGTAGAGCCTTCATTCGTTTGGCAGAAAAGAGAATGAGCGATACATTTTTCAAGGCAAGGAGAGACTCGCATGCGAAGACGGGATACGAGGAGATGAATTTTGAGGAGATGAAGAGGTTCCCGCCGTCATGGTGTACGGAGGATAGGTATTATACTTGTCAAACAATTTATATTAAGCTTTTTAAAATAATCAATTATCATAACATAATCCTTCCAGATGGGTGGATTTCTGTGATGCATTCGTTGCGGATGATGAGTTTGGAAGAAGATCTACGGCGGGAAAGACAAACCGCCAAAAATAAAGGATTAAGTCGACAAGTGGCTCTAAAAGCCACAATCAGATTAGACCGGAGATGGTATTACGATTTAAAATTATTTTTTTGGATATCTACTTTAATATAATGCAATGTTGTAATAGATCTTAAAAAAATATTCAGGCAGCTAGGTTGGAAAGGGAACCCTCTTTTCAGGAGTGGTGGTCGAGGTCCCACATGAGTGGGAGAGAAGGAGAGTCGCAATGGTCCACTCCTGAAGCAAGACAATTGTTGGTAAGTATATCAATTTATTTACAATTAAATGATATATTATAACTTATTTATATATATTGTAAACTGTATTTCAGGATCGTTATCTGGCACTATTTGCAGAAAAATGGGGTGTCGATCTAACTGGATAGCAACCACCATTTGATAAACGATCTGGAAGCAGGTATATATGGATAAATATTATCTTACTATATTCATTTCTAATATATAATTTTATATTAAAAATTGAAAAACTTATAAGGTGTTGGAGGAGAGGGACGTTGTGACGAATAGGAAGCAGACGCTTGGTGGTCTTCCTCCATATTATGTGGAGGAACATCGTCACTCCTATTCTGCATACTCTCAGCCGTCGTACACGCAACCACATCCGTCCCAATCAACAGTTCCAATGGAGTCGCAGATGGCGATGATGGTGGAGCAGGTGACGAAGCTCCGAGAGGAGTTCACGGCGTACATGTAAGTATTCTTCTTATAGAATGAGTAATAATTTTAAATTTCTATATCTACAAAATGCATGTAATAGATATATATCTTCCATATATAATATAGGTCGCAAGGGCGTGCATCTCAACCTGAAGAGATTGAATCTGATAACGAAGAGGAGGAGGAGAACGACCCTGAAGAAGAGGCACGCACGCATGTGAGGTTCAAAGAAAAGGAGAAAGAAAAAAAGAAATCAAAGCAGGGTTTAGTGTTCAAATTTTTTAGATCAAAGAAGAAGTAAATTTTTGGTGGTTTGGACCTGTATTTTTTTTAAACTTTTAGCACATCTTTTAATTTATATGAACTTTGTTGGCTTTGACTTGTTTGTAATATTTAGATATTAAATTAGATTGTTTATTTCTGAATTCATGTATATTGCGTTCCTTTAAATTCTTAGTGCTAGTTATCTTACTCTACGAACTGCTATAATATATATACCCTTAGGGAGCTACCTGCAGTGGTTTATTGGCAGGGTATACAGGTTCGACGGGGCGTCAAAACCCTGTCGAACCTGTATATTTTTTCCTGGAAATCACTTTGGACGAGCACATGTGCTCGCCAGGTGCTCTGTGGGTAATCGCAATTTATAGAGGAGGCGATCACATCGGCGAGCACATATATGCCCGCCAGGGAGCGGGCGAGCACATAGCGTCCCGATGTGCTCGCCCACCAGCCGCGGTGACTCTCACAGAAGCGAGCATGCCCGGAACGAGCACATGTGCTCGCCCACCCCTCGGGCGTGTACATGGCATGCACTAGGCGTGCACATAACGAGCTTTTATGTGCACGCCAATCCCGCCTTTTTTTGTAGTGTCGGCTTGAGACTTATCGAGCTCGAGCCAGCTCGATAAGGGGCTCGAGCTCATCGAGCCCGAACACGAGCCAACTTGATTGGGCTCGGACGAGCCCGAGCCCAATTGGGCTTATCGAGCTCGAGCCTGAGCTAGGGGCTAGCTCAGCTCGTTGGGATCGATAGCCAGCTCTAATGAAGATGTAGGGAGTACCTTGGCTCAATAGCGTCGACTAACGGTGGCGGCTATGTTGGAGCATCCTCTCTGGCGAGGTGTCTCAAACTAGAGGCAACTGCTACCGTGATAGCTTGAAGCAGCAATGAGGCATGATCTGAAGTAGAGCATGCTGCTCATGATGGTAGTGGTGGAGGTGACATCCCCTAGCTGGGGATTCTCCTTCACAACTCGAGGCGGTGTTGGAACCCTGGGTTGCGACAAGAAGATGAAGAATGGGTTCATTCGTTGCCCCTTCCTCCATCGCTCGCCGCCGTCTTCGTACATCCTTAGCAAGCTCTATCGTTCTTTAGATTAGAAGAGGAAGACAAGGAAGCGCTCCAGTTGTCCAAGTTGAGGGAGGAAGACGTGGGGCATCATTTGAAAATGTATTTTTTTCCAAGAGGTAAAATTGTCAAACATTGACAGATTCTGTCAAAAATTAACCAAGAAACGGGTGGAAGTTAACACAAGGCAATGCCATGTAAGAGTTAAGGACTATTCATGTTTCTGGATGTAATTCCTTACTATCGAACATTATATACATAAATACAAAACTACTCAAGATTATGGGTGTAAATTTATTTAGAGAATCAAGCAAGGAATAGTGTTTGTTTTTATATAATTAATTATGAAAGATATGACAAGTCTGCAAATTATTCATTATCATGGGTCAATTTTGATGAAGTAATCAAATATGATATTCATCGCTAATAGTCCATATAATAATGATTATATGCTAACACGTTAGTAAATTAAGATGCATTAGTCATTGCTAATTCAGTAAGATTACAGGAAAATTCTTGAGAAATTAAATAGATGATTATTATCATGTGATTGGTATTAGAACTAGAGAATTTCGAGAATTTTGGAATGAGTGATATTGTTATAAATTTAAATGAGAAAAACAACGATGCATTTATTAATATTTGTTATTATATTTTATTTTATTATTTATTATTATTTGCTTGAAATTGGGTTTCAAAAACCCAACCGGACATCAAATCAGCCAAATACTAATTTCGAATTTCTACTATCGATTAATGGATTTGAGTGGTTAAATGGGTAATGATGTCAACAATTTAAATAACTCGGAAAAATCAAACTGTTGTATTGTCAGTTTATTCGTGGATATGATCCAACAAGATCGAATCGAGTTTAACTAGTATTTCACAAAAAGTATTATATATATGTAATTTGTAAAATTCATAAAAAATATGTGATGTATAAAACTAACAATTTTAGTAATAATTGACGACAAAGATTGATAATTTGCCAATATGGAGATGATGACATCTTCTTGATTAGGAAGCATCTTTTGTTGCTATTGGAGGAAAGTAGTAGCATACACAAGGGATGAAGGGACAGATGATCGACACTTGTGAGAGCGGAAGAGAGACATTGTTGGTTGTCTAAGAAATATGTGATGTATAAAATTAATAAATTTAAAATTACTCATTGTAATAATAATTATAGATAAAGGTTGATAAATCGCTAAATCTTCTGGTGGAATAATGAGAACTTCTTCTTGACGCTAAGGTGTCATTTATTAGTATTAGAGGGATGGTAATACTATACACATAGGAGGAATTGAGATGTGATGCTCATGACAGAGAGAAAGAGGAACACTATTGGGTCATCGAAGATATATATGTGGTGTATAAAATTAACAATTTTAAAAGTAATTTTTCAAATAAGGATAGAGTACAATAGTAGATGACTTGCTAAATTACATGGTGCGAGGATAATAACTTCTTGAAAAAGGCAATTAAATGCACAATGAGGAAGGGAGAGGTGATACTCGTAAGGGAGGAAGAGAGATGCAATGTTGTATCTTCAGCATATGTGCCTTTGAAGTCAAAAAGATGGAACCATTTATCGAAACTTACGAGAGAGAGAATACTTGTGTTGCGGGAAATATGGAAGGTAAGAATCAAAATAGTATCATACTATGGAGTTGTAATGGAACCATAATGTGAACAATTTTCAACAGAGGAATACATTTAAAAAGAACTTAATTTTTTTGTCAAAAATGGGTGATTGAACTGGTGGTTTAGTTCAATTGGTTCAACAGAATCAAACGGTCTAACATGATTTTGAGTAGTTTTAACAGGTTCTATTTTCCTAGTAAAAAAAATCAATTGGTCGACCGTTTTTCCTTCTATCCTTCCTTTCTAACTGGTTGAACCTAAACAAAATGTTTACTTGTTATTACATATTGAAATTAACGAGAAGGGAAGGACATATCTATCACCAGTTATCCGCTGCTTTTGTCATTAAAAATTGTATTAATGTCGCTAATAGAAACCATTGCCCAAATTTTGATGATATATAAAGTTTATAATTATCGTTATTGTTTGAGTCGTCACTAGCGGAAACAACGGAAGATATGTCATGTCATTCACCGCTACTTTCAAGTATAAAAAATCATTCGATAAAAAACAGTCATTATCAGATATTAAAAACGAACTATATCACAACGGTTTTCAAAATTATATGTTGTTATGAACTCATTTTTTACGTAACGATCAGTGCTTCCATGTTGAATGTAAACTTAATTAATCGATCACGATTCACCAACAGTCCTTTTGTAGAATGGAATATGACCAAGTAGGTCAAGAACCACCGCCGGCCATTGCGGAGCCGGCGGTTACGACGATCGGGTCTCACGGAGGCCGTAACTGCAAGGGACGTGGTCGAAGGTGCGGACGTGGCGAGGGCATACACCCTATATAAACCTCCCCAGACGGAGGGGAAACACATCACTGGAAATCACTCGCCTATCGGGAGCCCCCGACCTTCTCCATCTCTCTCTCTATCATCCATATCTCTCTCGTTCTCAAGAAGAAAAGCAGACGCCGACGTACCTGGGGATACCCTTGACTGGTATCAGAGCAACGGATCTTGATCCTCGCTGCTTTGCTGTAACCATCATCCCTGCTTCAACGGCCGACGGGCAGATCTGGAGTTCTATCGTTGCCGCCGCCCTCTCGTTCTCACAAAAACCCTAGCGGGACTTCAGGTCTTCCTTTTATTATTATTATTTTTTAAATCACGTGCTACAAATTTCTCGTGTGAACCCTTATGTGTAATACGAAAGTTGAGGCTCGTTTTTTTTAAAAAGGGAGCACTGCACGTTACTTTTTTTTGGGTGGGAGAGCACCTTTTTTTAAGTTTACCCGTCGTTTTTTTTTCTTGTTTTTGTTCACATTTATTAAGGTGATATTGCAAGTTTCTTTAATAAGTCGTGTATCAAGTAGCCAGTTTTTTTTGTTTTCAGCAAACAAGGACCCTTTATTTTACTGGAATCCAAAAGTAACGGAATTATATCCACTGTTTTTTTTTTAAAAAAATTAAACGAATCATGTATTGAGCTAATATTGAGAAGTTTTTTTTAGTTTATGTAAAATCTGGATTTTTTTGTAGAACTGTTCACCAACCCTGTTTGTGTATTTTTTTGGATTGCATCCTAAGTTTTTTTTTGATTTTATTTTTTTGTTTGTCATTCTCATTAAAAAATAAAAAATATTGTTGACATGTTCTTGTTTCATTTCTTGTTATCTTAGTTAATAATTTTTTTTAACTCTGTTGCATATTTTTGGTAATTTTTTTTGATCCACTCATTAAACTTAAATCAAATTTTTTTCTAAAATAGAGATTAAATTTTTTTTGTTGTATATTAAATTCAAGATTGTTTTAGCATTGAAATAGGTTAAGTTAAGTTTTTTTATCCTTTATTGACCTTGTTCAAAACTTAAAGCAACACTTGTTAATCTCGTTGATCATTTTTTTTATTTGCTTGTTGATTAAGAAGTTAAGAAATCACGTTTTAAAAAAAAATAGAGGTGTTTTTTTAAATCACAGTTTTATTCCTTTTAAAAAAACGTTCTTTGCTTTAATCGTTACTTGTAGGTAATTCATCAAAAATCAATTTTTAGTTTTTTTAAAATAATCTGCTTAATTGATTAAAATTAATTGCATTTTTTTCGATCTTTGGTTTATTGCTTGTAATTCCTTGTAGTTTTTTGTTAACTTAATTATTAAAACACACTTGCACTATTTTTTATTGCTCAACTTTAGTACAATAGGCTTCACCTTCAACTTAACCATACTTAATATTTTTTTTTAAGTTTTTAAATCTGTAGTCATCCTCACACAAACCTATATTTATTTCATCAGATCAACAAAAATGACAAGCAAGATGATTGCCACTGAGGTAGGGAAAATTGAGTACCTGAACTGTACCAATTACGAATTATGGAGTAGAAAGATCTACTATGGCCTGTTGCACGATAGCATACACACCATTATAGACAAACCTGGCCCAATCTTATCTGAGAATCCAACTGTGGATGAAATTAGGTCCCGCGAACAGTGGGAGAAAATAGATAATAGGGTTAGGAGCTTTATGCTAACTCACATGGATCTGAACCTGATTCGGGTCTTTGAGACCTGCGAATCGGCTTACGAGCTCTGGACTGCGGTTAAGGAGAAATATCACTCCAAATCCGAAGTGAGCGTCCAGCTTCTTCTACACAAGTACAACTCGTGTAGAATGAAGGAATCTGAAAGCGTCCTCGAGCACGTGAACAAGATGATCGTGATGGCCAAGGATCTTGCGGCTGCTGATTGCGCAATTCCGGAGAGGATGCAGATCGCAACCATACTAGGAAGTCTCCCTCCGTCATTCGATATGGTTGCCACATCTCTGCGGATGAATGGCAACATTAAGTCCGTGACGGACCTACCTGCACAATTGGCAATTGAGCAGGACCTCTCCAAACAAAGATCGAAAGCTGAGATCTTTGAGGTCGAGGAGGAAGAAGAAGTGAATGCCGTGCACGCAAAGAAAAGACTAGGCCCCTCCAAGGCGAATTTCAAGGGAAAGAGTGGGAAATACCCACGCGGCTCTTGCTACGGTTGTGGCAAATATGACCATTTCAAGGTCAATTGCTCCAACAAGAAGAAGCCGGGAAATTCTAAAGTACCTGAAAATAAAGGCAAAAAGAAAATGGAATTCGCGGCTGTCGTGGAATGCAACTCTGTCATCACGGACAGTGATGGATGGTGGATCGACTCTGGAGCAACCAGACACATCGCCAAGACGAAGGAAGGCCTGGTGGACTTCAAGGAGCTGAGCAAAGGCGAACAGAGGATCTTCATGGGGAACAACACCTACTTGGACGTGGAAGGTGTTGGGACATACAGACTTGACCTAGGGGATAGCATTATGGTACTGAATGATGTACTATATGCCCTAGGGATACGTCGGAACCTGATATCTGTCCCAGTGCTGCTCAAGAAAGACTTTGAAGTTAGGTTTTATAATAAGTGTGTGTCAATAGGCAAGAATAAGAAAGTCTATGCGATGGGAAAGTTTGTGCCCGAGCATGACTTGTTTTGTCTTCTTGTAATAACTTCTAGTGAATCAATGAATGTCTCTTCTGATTATTCCTTGTGTTATTTGTCTGATTATGACTTGTGGCACATGCGACTGGGTCATCCAGGAAATTCTAAGATGGATCAAATGATTAAGGCAAATTTGTTGCCTAAGATCACGGGTGCAAGGACATTGCCCTGCGAACATTGTCTGACCGGTAAAATAATGAGAAGACCCTTCTCAACCGGAATTCGATCAACGGAGTTACTAGGTTTGATCCATTCAGACATATGTGGACCACTGAGCGTCAGCACACATAGAAATAAGGAATATTTTATAACATTCATTGATGACTATTCGAAGTTCTCCTATGTCTATCTCTTAGGAAGAAGGTCGGAAGCACTTGAAACATTTAAGAGATATAAGACAGAAGTGGAGACAAGATTGGGAAAACCAATCAAGACTCTTAGGACAGATAGAGGTGGGGAATATACCTCAAAGGAATTTGAGGATTATTGCATTCAAGCAGGCATTCGTAGGCAGACTACAATGCCATATACACCACAACAGAATGGTGTAGCAGAAAGAAAGAATCGAACTTTGATGAATGCAGTAAGGTGTATGCTTTCACACTCAGGACTCTCCAAGAAATTCTGGGGAGAGGCAGTGTTGACTGCGAACTATATACAGAATAGGATTCCCACCAAGTCCGTAGAATCAACGCCATATGAAATATGGAATGGCAAAAAGCCCGAGTTGGGCCATCTCCGGAAATGGGGATGTGTTGCACATGCTCTGGTACCGAGTCAGCTTAGGGACAAGCTAGACTTCAGGACATTAAAGTGCAAGTTTATTGGGTATAGTGAGAATTCTAAAGGATATAGGTTCTTCCATGAAAATAAAGGTCTGATCAAAAGTCGTGATGCTACTTTCCTTGAAATTCATCAAGAAAAAGAGCATGAAATAGAGGAATCAGATCCTCTGACTGTCTTACAAGACAATGAAGACGACTTGAGCATAGACAAGAACTTGAGGATGATATCGATCATCCAAATGTAGAGAATGAACCTATGGAACATGATGATCCTTTAGAGGAAGTGGGTGGACCCACACAACCCACGAGTATAATCGGCAACAAGAGACCCAGAACACGGCCCGCATGGATGGAAGATTATCATTTCTATGGATGCGAGGCGTCATGCTACACCGTGGATGAGGATGTCGCGGATTGTACAGATCCTATATCCTTTAATGAAGCTATGGCTTCATCTGAGTCAGAATCATGGTCGGCCGCCATGAGAGATGAGTTGGACTCAATCGAGCGAAACGGTGTTTGGGAATTATGTGATTTGCCAGAAGGTAGGCAATCCATAGGATGTAAGTGGGTATTCAAGAAAAAGTACCGAGTTGACGGTACTGTTGACAAATACAAAGCCAGATTAGTTGTCAAGGGTTATACTCAGCAAGCTGGAATAGATTTCCAGGAAACCTACTCTCCACTGGCTAAGTTTGCATCCATTCGAATGATCTTAGCCATAGTCGCATATATGGATTTGGAATTATTCCAAATGGATGTGAAGACGGCCTTCCTTAATGGAGAATTAAGGGAAGAGATTTATATGCGACAACCTGATGGATCTCAGGTTGGAGGTCAGGAGAAAAAGGTTTACAGGTTAAGAAAGTCATTATATGACTTAAAGCAGTCTTCACGGCAATGGTATCTCAAATTTCATGAGAAAGTTATTCAATTTGGATTTGTTTCAAATAAATTGGATAACTGCGTGTATGTCATGAAGAGTGGGAGCAGGTTTGCAATCATGTCATTGTACGTAGATGACATTCTGCTCGCAGGTAATGACATACAAATGCTCAATGAAATCAAACAGAAATTGAGCAATGAATTTGAGATGAAGGACATGGGCGAAGCATCCTATGTTCTTGGAATTCAAATAACAAGAGACAGTGACTCAAGAACATTGAGCCTTAGTCAGGAAAGATATTTGCATACTGTATTAAGGAGATTTGGAATGCAGAATAGCACTCCAGCTCCAACACCACTTGTGATGGGAAAAAGACTCAGTAAGAGTCAGTGTCCCGGAAAGGGGCAGAAACCTTTAGATGTACCATATGCACAAGCGGTAGGAAGTTTAATGTATGCAATGTTGTGTACTCGACCTGATTTAGCTTATCCAGTAAGCTTAGTCAGTAGATATCAAAGCAATCCCGGTCCAGCACATTGGGAAGCTGTAAAGAGGATTCTTCGATATCTGAAAGGGACAGTACATCTAAAACTTGTGTATCAAGCAGAATCGCTTGAGGTGGTAGGATACTCCGATGCCGATTTCGGAGGGGATGTTGATGATAGAAAATCCACATCTGGTTACCTGTTCATGTTTGGTGGTGCAGCCGTTTCTTGGGGTAGCAAGAAACAAGGATGTGTATCTCGACATACACAGGAGGCTGAGTACATTGCATGTAGCATGGCCACCACTCATTCTGTATGGATCAGATGTTTTCTAGAGAACCTAAGCCTCGAATTGGTAAAAGGACCAATTGAAATGTATTGTGACAATCAAGCTGCGATAAGCTTGATCAATAGTGGAGCTAATAGTTCTAAAGGAAAACACATTGAGATCCAATATCACTATGTACAAGATATAGTGGCGAAGCAAGAAATCACGGTAACCTACATACCTACCAGTGACATGTTGGCTGATTCCCTAACGAAGGGAATAGCAACAGGAACCTACATTAAACATGTTGGTTTAATGGAACTCAAGAATGTATGAGTCAAGGAAGAGGTTTCATAGATAATGATCCTCACATGATAAATCTCCATGTATATACTACACGAATAGTGGGAGTATATATGTCTTGACCACTTTGGTCAAGTGGGAGATGTAGAATGGAATATGACCAAGTAGGTCAAGAACCACCGCCGGCCATTGCGGAGCCGGCGGTTACGACGACCGGGTCTCACGGAGGCCGTAACCGCAAGGGCCGTGGTCGAAGGGGCGGACGTGGCGAGGGCATACGCCCTATATAAACCTCCCCAGACGGAGGGGAAACGCATCACTGGAAATCACTCGCCTAACGGGAGCCCCCGACCTTCTCCATCTCTCTCTCCTATCATCCATATCTCTCTCGTTCTCAAGAAGAAAAGAAGACGCCGACGTACCTGGGTTGTCGTTCTGAAAGACAGAAGAACAAGTAGGCATGTAGTATTGTCCCAACACATCAATCATTTTGTATGGATAAACCCATCTCATTCACCTTTCTTATCTTCTTCTTCACATTAGCTGTTCGTTTTGGCCTCTTTGGGATTTCGTTGTCTAAAACCTTCGGCACTTTGGGAAAATAAGGACAACATTTCTAACGCGCAACGTACATTTCTTTCTTTTTTTCCCCTTTTTTAATAGAGAAAGTAAATGTCTAAATCATTTTTTCCGAAAAAGAAATAATAATGGTTGAATCATGTTCACGGCTCCTCTGGGAAAGAAACAAAAACAAGGTCACCCTCAGAATACAAAGAAAGCACAACACAAAGGAATATGAAGAATGAATATTTTAAACAAAATCGATCGGTGACTTATATGCATGAATCAATCCAGTCTATCCAACTCTCACCCTAACCTTAGGAGAGCGGATCCTCTCATGTACAGCAGAGGTCTATTGTACAAGCAGAGCTGTTAGAACTTGATCGAGCGGCTTTGCTTGTCGAGCAGACTCTGCTGTATAGCGAAGGAGAGATCGAGCATCTCTACTTGTACAATAGACCTCTGCTGTATAACAAAAGAGTAGCTCTATAAACTTAGATCTGTGATTTAAATTTACTATTCGACACGGTTCCAAAGTAATTTCATGAAAGAGAAGAGAGCTCGGTGTGAACACCACAACATGTATGGCATTTCTAAAGCTCTAGAAATCATTGTATTGTGCGAGCATCGGACGTAGATATGTCGTCGAATACTAATGAAGGATATGCCTCAAGTAGGAACAAAGCGCATTCGATTTGTCGTCCATACTTAATGTGAATGTTAACTTATACTAGTTGTCAATTTAATTATGATATGATATCTTCTCGATCTTTTGTATGGAAATGGGTTAAAAAAAGTAGGTTGAGCATGTTTGAATGAAACAAATGGGTGACATCACTCTCAAAATCATTGTCAGCGGTTGCGTGGATCGGGTCTCACGAGATGCAAAGGGGCGAGGACGAACTATGCGATGGGCATGTATACACCTTATATATGTCAACCTCGGTCCTTCAAGAGGGGAGACACATCTAAGTCGAACGAGTTATCTTGCTTAGGGAGCCCTTGCTCGATCTATATCTCTTTCTATCTAAATCTCGTGCTGGCCGCTTACCTCATTTTTCAACTACGTCTTCATTTTTATTTAAATTTGATAGCTCTAATGGAAGGATGGAGAAGATTGCGACGATTTTTGATAAGTTTGTCTTCTCATATGGTTTGTGACCCTTTTTTTTTTCAAAACCGGTTTAGCTCTATCCGTGAATATTGCCAGAACTTAATGGATGCGAATTTCAAGCATGTTCAATAAAACAAAGAAACACAGTGCTGAATCCGGATGTAAATAATGTAATGTGTACAATCTTGCTGTTAAAATCATTTTATTCTAAAAACTTAACGAAAAGATTAAATGGAGTCACCGCAACAAAGTTGATCTAAGATAATAAATAATTAAATAAATATTGTTATATCTTCCATAGTAAAATTTAAACCAACGAATATTCTTCATTGCTTTGTTCTTTAAATTCGTAATGGATATTGTATTTGCTGCTTATTCTTAGCAACGAATAGTTAATAGTTGACTTATTTCTTATAATTATTGTTAAATTTAATAATGATTTTTTACAAATTTAAGAATCGTATTCATTGTTATATATATATATATATATATATATATATATATATGGGTAAAATGGGGATACCCCCATGGGGGAGCTAACTTGGCTCCCCCGCGCCATTTCATCCGGTTTTTTATTTTTTTATTTTTGAAAATTTCTTTCGTAGATTTTCATCAATATATCCCTATATTATGTCATTAAAATTTCGCGTGAAACAGAGACTCCTACGACCTCTATCCAGACGGGATCGTTTTTAGCAATTCTGTTACCGTTAAAAAATGATTGTCTGGATGGAGGCCGTAGGAGTCTCTATTTCGCACGAAATTTTAATGACATAATTTAAGGATATAGTGATGAAATTCCATGGAAGAATTTTTCAAAAAAATAAAAAAAATCGGACGAAATGGGGCGAGGGAGCCAAGTTAGCTCCCCCCGGGGACAGCCCCATTTAACCCTTTCTTGCAATGAAGCATATACCGACAATTACTCGTTGTTTTTTTTCCTTTTATTATCATAATTAAATTTAGGAACGATTAGTATATTTTTAATGAATAAGTCAGCTGAAAAATGATCATTATATGAATCTTTAACGATGCATATGAAATTCATTGCTAATTGCAAGAACAATGAGTAATATTCATAGTTATATCTTTAACATCGAAAAAATATGACAATAAATATTCAATCATTTTATTGTAGTGTTTCTTCAAACTAAGATCGGATATAAAGAATATATTTTGTGTATTTGTGCCCCTCTTGTAGTGTAATCCTCAACCTCCATCATTGCATTGGAAATTCCTCCCTTGACTCCCCATCGTTGCATTGGGAACTCCTCGCTTGACTCTCGCTTCCATGTGTTGGAGCTCGCTCCCAAAGGGATGATCGTCAGGATCTCGACAAGGCCATCATCGACAACTTCCCCATATTTTGTTCTAACTTCAGTGCCACCCCAGATCCTACGACAAAAATGGAGCAACAATAGTTGACACTGTCGTACGTGGCGATAGTAGAGGAGGAGGATCAAGTGCAGGCAGAGCAGGAGAGGATCTCTTTGAGTCTACTAGAGGTGGTGAGAGGTGATGGGGAGGATGCTAACAAGTTGGCAACCATGATGTTGACAAAGAGGAGTAGAGAATGGTGGAACTTAAAAAAGGAGTGGATGGGAAATCGAGGGATGGGGTAGATGTGGGACGGGAAAGGAACGAAGTGGCTTGGGTCACGACTGAGAGGGTTAGGGGCAGCTAGGAATGAGGTTGGGGCAGAGGTGGCCGAGGTTAAGGGTGGGGAGGAGGATCAAGGATCAGGTGGAGGGGGAGCTCAATGTAGAAAGGAAGAAGATGAGGAAGGAGACAAAAAAATACATTGTACCTCTATTTTCATTCCAATTAAGCTTGTGCCTATAAGTTGCCCCCGTTTATGAAGAGAATGGACGACAATTAACATGATGGGCATAACTACTAAACGACATGAGAAGGTATGTCACAAATGTTATTGTAAAATGATAGGGCACACGTGTATAAGAAGAAACTCGGAGGAGCACAAGTGTAAAAAATATCAAGATGTAAATACACATATGAGTATATTTGTGTTCATCAATATGAAAAATACTCATTTTAAATATATAAGAATATGTCAACTATAAATGTGTATCTGCATGTATAAAAATGCATATTATCTCTTGAAAAATAATATGTATTTATTTATATAAATTCTTTCAGTTGTATTATTATAACTTGTTGATGAAACGGATTTAATCGATCAGCTAATGTAAATGATTGATCAATAAATGTATACGATGTGACTTAGAAATTTATGTTATTTTTAAATCTATAAAATATGTATATAGTATAAGTATGTAGAGTATCGAACCACAGAGACAATATGGAATAGAGTACAAAATTATTATTACTTGCTTGATAATATTTTTGTGCTTTTGTTTTTGTATTTTTATGCCTTTATTTTTGCAAAATTTTGTTGGTTCTAAATATTTAATTTTTATGTTTTTTATTTTTTTATAATAATGTTTATGTTTTAATTTTGACACATTTTTTTATTTTTAATTTTGAAAATAAAGTTCTAATAATATAGTTAATATATACTATATAGATAATATAAGGAAATGAGATGTTTTTGGATTTTTAAATATGATAAATAAAGCCAAAATACATGGAATGAAATATTTTTGGGTTTTAAATATTTTCCCTATTTTTGGTTATTTTTTGGAATTTTTTCTATTTTTTTATGGATTTTTAAATATAGAAATAAGTCAAAACAGTGAATATAGAAAATTCATAGCTTTATTTAGGGGTGAATAATTATATATAAGTGTAAAAATAACCCTAAACTAAATTTAATATATACCATATATCACAAGTAAAATTTAGAGAAAGAAAATATTTTTTTTTTATAATTTTTGCAAACTTTTATAAGGTTTTTATTATTTCACATTTTTAGGAATTTTGTTTTATATTTTTTAAAAAATATTTGGATAGAAGATGAAATATAACTAAATAAGCCTACTATAATTTTTTTAAAATTTTGAAAATATTTTATAAATCTCTATATTTTTCTATAGCGAACAAGAGAAAATGATATACTTTCTGTATATAAATAGGAAACTAATTTTGAATGGCTTGAGAAAAATATATGATAAATATGGGTTCCAGACACTTAATAATTTTCCTACAATTTTTAGACATAAAATATTATTTAAACTTAAAATACAAGAAATAAAATTAATGCAACTAGCAGGGACTTATTTGTAATGTCTAGAGAGATGTTGAGCATTTAGTAATGCATTCAATAAATTCAAGAGCATACATGCAATATTCGCAACTTATTTTACAAAAATATCCACTTGGCATGGATATAAATGTAAATGAAAGAAGTTCCAGGTATGAACATGCAATTTAACCCAAAATATTACACTATTTATACAAAAAAATAAGACCAAGTCAAAAAAACCGAACCCAGACAGGGTCCTATGCAAAATGACCAGGTGCCTTACATGGAGAGCCATATTAGGCGACCTGGCAATGGACCTAAGTGCAATAAAAAATATGTGGGTCTTCAGTGCAAATACTCAAAACTTATATGTTATTGATAAATGTTTAAATATTAAAAATAAATTACAAAAATACGTAGGGAGAGATCTGTTGAATCGCTTGATCTTGATTTTGTTGAATCACGGGGAGAGATCTGTTGAATCCACCTGCAAAGGGCCGCCAAATCTGGATTTTGTTGAATCGCTCGATCTTGATCGAGCATCACTGCTTGTAGAGCAGATTCTGCTGTATAGAAGAGGAGAGATCGAGCGTCTCTGCTTGTACAATAGACCTCTGTTATATAGCGGAGAAGTCGCTCTATAAACTTAGATCTGTGATTTAAATTTACTATTCGACACGGTTCCAAAGTAATTTCATGAAAGAGAAGAAGAAAACTTGGTGTGAACACTGCATGTATGCGCATTTCTAAAGCTCTATAAATCATTGTATTGTGCGAGCATTGGATGTAGGTATGTCACTGAATACTAATTAAGGATATGCCTCGAGTCGGAACAAAGTGCATTTGATTTGTCGTCCATACTTAATGTGAATGTTAACTTATTCTAGTTGTCAATATCTTCTCGATCTTTTGTATAGAAATGGGTTAAAAAAAGTAGGTCGAGCATGTTTGAACGAAACAAATGGATGACATCGCTCTCAAAATCACTGTCAGTAGTTGCGTGGATCGGGTCTCACGAGATGAAAAGGGGCGAGGACGAACTATGCGATGGGCTTGTATACACCTTATATATGTCAACCTCGGTCCTTTAGGAGGGGGAGCACATCTAAATAGAACAGGTTATCTTGCTTAGGGAGCCCTTGCTCGATCTATATCTCTTTCTATCTAAATCTCGAGATAGCCGCTTACCTCATTTTTCAACTATATCTTCATTTTTATTTAAATTTGATAGCTCTCATGTAAGGATGGAGAAGATTGCAACGATTTTTGATAGTTTTTTTAAAAGGAAAAGGATGAGACTCCTTTAGGGGCTCATCCAAAATAAATATATTCAAAAATAGACTTTTTACAACCGCCAGGTGTCAAAAAGAACTTAGACGTGACCCAATACATTTTCAAAGTAAAAATGCACACCCTTGAAGACTAACTCATTTCTCGCTATCCAAATCGCCCACAAAATCGCACAGGCTCTTATACGCCCTTCCCTTAAGCCCGTCCAATTTCTACCGACAGAACTCCAGAAATATTCTCGCCCATCCCATCTAACGCCTGGGATATTTGCAGACTTCCAAACCTCCATCGACTAGGACATCGGAAAAAAGATGATCAATCTCTTCTTCTCCTCCAGCACATCTGCTACATCCCACCTCCGTTCCTGGGAAAATCCGGCCCCTTCGTGCATTTGTCATGATACGCTCCCTTCTGAGCAACCACAAGAAGGTACTCACCCTTGTAGGTAGGCCCCAGCTCCAAACCCCGGCACAGTCCCGGGAAGTCTCCGAATCCACTGAGATTGGAGTTGCCGCTATCACCTTATATGCCTTCTTGATCGTGAAATGGCTGTCTCTCCAGCACCATGAGTCTCTGCCATCAGAGGGGCTGTTAAGCCTTGATAGACTTGCTGAAAGACAAAGAAGCTCCTCCGCCCTTTGACCCGAAACGTCTGATACAAAAACAAGAGACCACGAACCCTCAACCCACATACTTGCGACTGTGGCTACTTTGTCCACTGCCAAGGCATAGAGTCTGGGGTACAGATCACATAAGGTACCCTCCTTAGACTAATTGTCTGTCCAAAAATAGAAGCTACTTCTGTCGCCCAGCACCGGCCTCAGAGATGACAACAAGGTTGGCAAAACTAAGCAGATCCCGCACCAAAAGGTGGTCGGAGAGGATACCACCTCAGGGCGCACACCCAAGCTAGTTTTCACTCCGTAAATAAATCTAATCAACTTAGGAAGTAATCCATTCCCATCACCCCATATCTTCAGCACCAACTTCGCAAGTAATGCCTTGTTCATGGCATCTAACTGTAGCACTCCCAATCCACAATCCACCTTTGTTGTAGACATCACCGGCCACTCTACTAATGCGATCTCCTTACCATCATGTTTAGAGGACCAGAAGAATCGCCGCATCAAGGACTCTAATCTCTTGCCAATACCGACTGGCAGTACTCTCGTAGAAATGAAGAACACATGAATCGCTGCAAGGATCGTCTTCACTAGTATCAGTTTCCCACCCTTTGAGAGATAGATTTCTTTCCACCGACCAATTATTTTTCTAGCTTCTCAACAACAAGTAACCAATCCACTTTTCTAAATCTTCCACACATAAGAGGTAGACCCAAATAGTTTATCGGGAGGCTTTTCTGTGTTGTCGCTAGAATCTCCACACATGCTGCTTCCTCCTCCTGGCCCAGGTTGAAAGGGACAAAAGATGATTTCACACCGTTGATCTTCAATCCTGATAGTTCACCAAAGATATTCAGAACCGCCTTTACCACCCTACATTCAGAAACATCTCCCTCTATGAAGTAATGGTGTCATCTGCGTACTGGAGAACTGGTATAGATATACCTTCCCTGGTAAAACCTCTGAAGAAACCCCCTTCCTCCGTAAGTCCGGTCATGACCGCCAAACCATCAACTGCAAGTACGAAAAGCAATGGCGCCAAAGGACAGCCCTAACGCACGCCTCTTTTTGGCTGAAAGAAACCACCCTCTTATTTCCTATTAACCAGCTTTGAAAGCAAAGCAGTTGTAATGCATCTCTTCATCCAATCGATTCAAGTATCTTAATCCTCTTCGAACCATTGAAACCCAAATAAACATCCAATTCAAGCAGTCGTAAGCTTTTGAGAAATCAACCTTCCATAAGAAACCGCCAACCCTTCTTCTCTTCCAATCTGACACCATTTCCGATACTAGCACCACTCCCTCCAAGAGCTCCCTTCCCGGAATAAAGGCTGATTGAGCCGGCAAAATCAGATCATCCAGAACAATCTTGAGCCTGTTGGCCAAAACTTTCGCCACAATGAGGTAGATGGAATTGGAAATAACAATGGGTCTAAAAATCCTCGACCCTCTCCGCCCCATCTTTTTATATATTCAAGAATAAAAGAAATCTGTTGAGTCTTTCAAGACCCCTGTTTGCATCTCTAAACTCCAGGAGAAGTCCCATGACATCTTCTTCAACTGTGTCCAAAAACTCCTTGTAAAAAAGAACCAAGATTCCATCAGGGTCAGGACTTCCATCAGTGTTGAGATCAAAAACAGCCCGACGAACCTCTTCCCTCGAGAAGTCAAAGACGAGTCCCAATTGTTGCTCCAACCTCAACAAACCTGTCCCTCTACCACTCCATATCATACCACAAGGCGGTGCCTTCTTACTAAACTCTCGAAAGTGCTCCACGATCTTTGCTCCTATAGCCCCATCCCCCTGAATCTGTTCTCCATCCACATGAAGCTCATGAATGCGATTCCTTATTCTCTTACCGCATGCTACAACATAGAAGAATCTAGTCTTTTCTTCCCCTTCTTTGACCCATTTCTGCCTCGATCTTTGGCACCACTCCACTTCCCTACGCTTGTCGTCCATAGCCACCAGTTTGAGGTGCACGTCTCGAGCCTGCGTCTCTTCAGGAGAAAGTTCACGTCCATCCTCCCTCTCATCCAGCATGCAGCTCTTTAGGAGCTGATTTGGGTTGCACCCTTTTGGGTCATTTACATCCATATCCCTCCTTTACAGAAGCACCTTTTGCAGCAGATGGATGGCGAAAGCCTCGGAGCATCTTCGATGGCGATCCAGCTCAAGGACTGGATGGTACCGTGGACCGAGCAGCTCGTCATACTGACCAAGAGGACCTACATAGAAAGTTGTGGAAACTACTACGACAAGATCAGACTCTTCCAAGCGATTGGAGTGGAATTCCTCTTGGGCTCTTTTGGTGGAAATCTAACACATCCGATGAAGCACAATTGAGAGACCAAGTAATTAATTAAGGCCGTAATTATACATATGATTAATTAGCTGAAAAAATCAGCATTGATCAATTGTTATTGCAGATTGGATTGATGTTCTACATATGCATCTTCTGGACACGTCGTCTATCTTCACGGTGGTGTACGTCTTCCCGTTCGAGAAGGTGCACCTGGTCAAGGAGAGGAAAGCGGGCATGTACCGGATCAGTGTGTACAACACATGCAACATGCTTTGCGACATGGTGGCGCACCTCTTCTATTCGACCATCTTCGTGGCCATCGTCTACTTCATGGTCGGTTTCAAGAGGACGGTGATGAATCCCTGATCATCACTCTTTATTCTTTTATTTTAGCTAATTATCTTAGCAATGCATCATGTAAATAGATATAAATACATTAAGTTAGCATTATGCATGCATGTGTTAATATGACATAATTAGCATGTATTTGTGCAAAAATAAAAGAATAAAGGAAAAGAAAAAGGAAGGAGGTAGTTAGAATAAATACAGAGTGACCCGAACCCCAAGAGAAAGCCAAGCATTGGCCTGATCGCCAAATAAAACAAGTAGGGAGAGATAAGGCCCACTCTATATTGTAGATATCATGGGTGTAAATAAAAAATTGTCTTTGATAAAATAAAAATATTCTTTTTATCTCCTTGTATATATTTCTAAAAATAAAATAAAAATTGGAAAAATAAAATAAAATAGAATAAAATTCTCTCTCCTTTGTACATAATACATGTATATATATTATTTATTATATACCTGTAAATAAACAATAAAAATAAAATAAAAATTATTTTATACTCCAAAAATTTTGTTGTAAATAAATAAAATATAAAATTGGGGTATTTATGTAAAAATAACAAAATAAAAATAATTGTACAAAATACATAGGTATATTATACCTATATATAATACACTATACTGTATATAGATTAATTTATTTTCAAAAAAATAAATAAAAATCGTCGAAAAAATTTGTTTGAAAAATAACAAACATTTTTCATTTTATAAACTTTTTAATTCAAAATAATTTATTATTTTGTATTGAATTTGTAAAGTATTTTGTAAATCCTATTTTTTGATTGGTCGGCTGGAATGTTGACCGCGGGTCAACGACGCCTTCTTCCCGGGTCAATCCCGGATCCTCGTCGCTGGAGCTTATTCTCGATATTTTCTAGCCCGACTCCGCTCGCCTCTTGCCTCGGGATTTGGACCCGATAATCCTCGTACCTCTGACATCCTCACGGGTCCATTGCCCGATCCGATTCCTTCTCGGGTCTCGCGCTTCTCTCCGATCTTTCTCGTCCCTCGACAACCCTATATAACCTCTTCTCCGCCTCTACAGTGACCTAGCTCGTGCCTCGCTCCCATTTATAATCCTAGCCACCTCCAGTTGAGTGACAGCTGCTCGGAGCACCGTTTGGCGCTCGATTTGGTACATCAGAGCTGACGCTCAACCTTCGTGGCCGGACCTCCATCGCGAGTAGCCTCCCCCGCCTTCCGCGGTGAGGTTGAGGCCATCACCCAGATGTTCATCCTTCGCATTTCCTTGTTTGATTTGATCTTTCCATTTAGCGTCGTTGCGTGTTCACCTGCTCCAACCAGCTGGTCGGAGCCCCGTTACCCACTTCTAGCCACTTCGATCGACCCGTACGCTCGCCCTCCACCTTGCTCCGCAACCTGATCACCCTTAGCCTCGACCATCAGGTCGAGATTAGGTCCTAGATCTCCCCTACCAGCTTCGCCGGAGATCGAACATCGCCCCCTCCGCTTCTTTGGCTTTTAGCGTCAATCCAGATCGGAGCACTACATCAAGTCCAAGATTCCCCTTGCAGGTGATGCACGTGCGGAGGACCCCAATTCCATCCATCAGAGGTTCGCCGAAGTAGCTCCAGGCCCCCCTTCATCGACACGCTCATCTGGTTGATGGCTCCTCCATCGGACCTGCTCAGTCGATGCGGAAGCCTTCCACGACCACTCATGTGCCTTCCGATCGACCATCGGAGTTGAGGATCATCCCTTGGCTTCGGTGAAGTTCGCCCGACGCTGTTCGTCCAGGCATCTCCAGCACCGTCAGATCAGCCCAACTCCTGCAGACTGCATCTGGACCGCCGACACAGCAGACTTTTCAGACCGTTGGATGTCAGATCTGGCGCTTCTACGCCCCACGCCCCTAAACCAATTTTGGAGCGTTAGATTTGATACTTGCAGCAGATCAGAACCGTACGATCGCGCCTCCAACAGCGGCCTCTACGTGTCCCTACGCACCTCTCACTTGTTGCAAGGGTATATTGCACTCTTTGCCTCACACTTTTTATACTTTATGTTTTAGTCTATTAAATAAAAATTTGTAGTTGAAACTATTTGCACTTTAGTCCCTAGAGTTTCTGGTATTTGCATTTTAGTCCTCCCTGTCTGGAGACGCGTGCCTGATCACGTGCACTGTGGTGTTTCTGCAGCTTTTCTCCTGTAGTTTTTGATGTTAATATTTGAATGAGAAAGTTTCTAAAATTGCATTTATGCCCACGTGTGTGGATTAAATGACATGTGCGTGTTTTAGTGGGATTTTTACATTATTTACCTTAAAAATGATGTCTTGTTTTTATTGAATAAACTATTTGCATTTAGGTCCCTATAACCTGTGTGTCTTGTTTTTATTGAATAAATATCAAATCTACTCCAAAAATTCCACAAAAATTATCAGTACCTCTTGCTATTGTGTAATATTTTTGGTAATTTTTATGGCGCAATTTGATTTTATTTTCTTTTTCCTAAAAAATTAAAAACCCCAAAAAGTGTGCCTGTCTAATTTAGAAAATCTATAAAAAATATAAAAATACCCCTATAAAATTCTACAAAAATTTCTTTGTGCTTGTTTTGATTTGTTTTAATTTCACTAGCATTTTCATTTCATTATCTTTTATAAAACCCCTAAATCACAAAAGACCTAAAATCTTATAAAAATCGCTAAAAATTCTATAAAAATAAAAAACGTGTTTTCAATTTCTGTAGTTGGTTATTTTTATCTATTTTGTCATAAAATTACAACCATGATATTTTAGGCACTTTAGATATTTTAAAATTTCCTTTTCCTCCATTTTGTACACTGTTTTGATTTTTATGCTTTCTTTCATTTTTAGAAAATTATATAAAAATTTGCAAAATCTCACATAATACCCAAAAACATTTGCATATTTCAAAAAAATATAAAAATATTGTTATTTTGTATTTTGAGCCTTTTTAGCCTTAATAAAAATTGTTGTAGTGTGATTTCTTTTATTTTCTTATTCCTTTTCTATTAGAAAATCTAAAAAAATTCCAAATTAAAAACCACAAAAAATATGCCTTTTCTTCTCTAATTTCTTAACTACTTCGTAGGCTTAGCCAGTGCTCCTTGTGTTCGACCCTGGTGGCTATACCAGGTTAAATAAATAGCGAGACCGCTTCATTCAATTTTCATGCTTGATTACTTTTATTGGTGGCCTATTTTTCTTGTCGAGTCCCGCTTCGTCGATTGGGGTTGCAATGACCTTGATCTATTTTTGACACTTAACTCTGGTTGGTGAAGCGCTCACCAGAATGGCACTGTTGCCGGGGAGCACGCCTTAGTAGTCGGTTTTCAACCTTCTTTGTTTCATTTTCATTTCATTTTTATTTTTATTTACTTGCTTGCTTTTCATTTTTATTTCTCTTTCTTCATTTACTTCTTTCTCAATTTGTTTCTAGCTCTATTTGATATAACTATTTTTCTGACCCGCTTTTGTTTCACCTTTTGTGCGAGGAACCACCCGAGGTCACTTTGGAGGAGACCAATGCTTGGAGGGAAGCAACAGAAGAGCAGGAGCGTTTATAGTTTATAGAGTAGCTTATTATAGTTTTTAGCACATTTCATTTGATTATTATTGTAATAATACATGGACCTTGGACACTTTGGACTTGGCTATATCGGGCTCTGTTTCACCGGACACCGGTGTGCTTGGGGGACCTCACCGCGGTTTTTGCAGGTTTTAATTTTTTCATATTTTATTTTTATTTTGATTCTCGAAGATTTTAGCCATTAGATTTAGGATTTTCTCTGATTGTGACATAATTAATTGAGGCCCAATCCCTAATTATATGCATGCACCTATATATCGTAATTTGATTTAATTAATAAAAATCACAAGAAAAAGTTAACTTGGTCACTTGAGAGGTCATGTGCCACTAGAGGCCGTAACAGCACGTGCATGATCCATTGTGGTGGACACTAATCGGCATCAGAGACCAGACTCTGACCTCTCTCTTTGACCAGTTAGCTACTGTTTCTTCACGTGTAGAAATTGCTCATTTAAGGCTATTTTCTTCTTACATCATATAGGTAGTTTTATTTCTATCTTTAATTTATACGCGGATCGCCCTGCATGTAGAGTACTGGCGACAGGTACGCATCTCTGACTTTGCATGCATCATCGTGTTTAATCGTGCATCGGCTTTTTCGACTTCTCCTCCTATTTTTGGACTTAAAATAACTAGGATATCGAAAAATTCGTTAGGCATTTGTTTGTTTATTGAAAAATACATAAAAAAGGTGAAAACCATAAAATTGGGACTGCTAAACACACTTCATCCTAAAAGACACATGACTTAAAAATCTGTCTTGGGAGAGCAATCCCCTCATTGTTTGGTTTGCATACGCGAGAGAGTGACCCACACACTAGGCTAGAGCCATACCTGAACTTTCATCAGACTACTGGTCTTGGAGTTAGTCGTTCTCTAGTGAGGATCGCTTCGGTCTCCGGTAAAGCGGGTCGCGATATCCCTTAACAGATTTAGTTGATTGGGTAGCCGGTAAACGGTCGTAACTTGTACTGGTTGGGAAAGTTCTAGCTTTGGGATTGGGCCAATCTCCTGTGAGCATCAGGTTCCTACCAGCTCGCTTAATTGCTCTGCTAGACTTAATTATCACCTAAATAAAATCGACAAGATAAAAGATCGAACCTTTACGGTCATCATCTCTTAATGTTGAGTAGGTGAATTGGGGGTTTATTTTCTGATCTTGTTTGTTTCCAGATCCCATCTGCCTTCCTCTCTAGATCACGATGATGGGTTGGAGGTCCCTTAGGCAGCCCTTGGTTGCACCTCTTTCGAGCACTCCGCCCCATTCATCTAGGATGGTTCATGAGAGCCCAGACCTGCTCTCCGAACCTGAGTTCGAATTCGCCCTGTTCCCGCTTGACCACCCTTCTTCCAGTCCCGAGGTACCCGAGCAGAGACCAGAGAAGATATATATTCATTTGACGGCACCTGAGTTCAGGCCTTTTGCCTTTGCAGAGACCCAAGAGATGGCCAGCAGCGAGGAGTGCACCGATGGACCAACCCAGACCACCACGTATGTTCTAGATCAAGGCGCCATCAACAACACCCTGTTAGCTTCCTGACGAGTCGCTGAATACGATAAATAATTCGGTCACGTTGTAATACGTGTACTTAGCGATTCGGTCAGAACCGAGAGGAGATCTCCGTGAAGAGTGTCTCGGCTTAATTTATATCATGGGCAAGTCCGGGGTCGAACTCATGGAGGCAAAGGAACAACTTCGATTTTAATTCAAAAACTTAGGTCTAGATATCCAATGTGTTTTTTTTATATTTTTTATGCAAAAACCAAAGCAAATGCAAAATGCGGGTGAATTAAGTACTAAGAAATCACACAACTTAGCCAAATTAATTTTAATGTCAAATTAATCCAATTCAGCCAAATTATATTTTTTTCCTAGAGTCCTAATCCAGAGATGAATGCAAGGTACTTTTTTTTGAAATTTTAGAGGTTAAAATGCAACAACTAAAAATGCACACTTTTTATGGGTTTTTCGCAATTTTTCATGCAAACAGTAAGTAAAAATCATGAAAAATTTATGGGAACATAAACATAATGCAAGGAAGCTACACGTAATATTTTTGGATTTTTTTCGACAAGTTATGAATTTTTTATGGATTTTTTATTAAAACCAGAGTGGCAATGAGTAATTAATTCCTATTAAATCCACGTTATCAAATTAATCAGAGAGCAAACTATCTCAAAAAGATATTTAGATAAGCAATCCAGGAGAGTTGAAATTTCATAAAAATGATTTATGTAGATTTAATTAAAAATCAAACACTATATCCACTCTACAAATTATTCCAGGCACAAGAAAGCTCCAATGGAAGGGAAATTTAGACTGTAACTTTATCACATTTCAAGGCATCATTACTAATTTTTGTGGATTTTTTGGAGCAACCGTGTGTGAGGTATAATTTTAAGATCACTGTTTGGGTAAAATATACAATATTTCAGTTGAACAATTTAATTTAATTACCCAAGAACAACAATAATATAAATAAATATTCTGATGGTAGACAATTAGTTGCTCAACACAATGTCACTTTTCATTGAATAAAAAGATGCAAAGAGAGGTCCAAATTATTAGTCAAACACATGGGTATGCTTGCAAATACAGAAAACAAAAATAAACAAACAACTTTATACAGGGACCTATTTGTAATTACAGAAAGTATAAATAAAATATTTACAATTTTTCCAATAAAAAAATCACCTCCTCTTCTTCCTCTGGAACACGATAGGGAAAACCCACCACGGACGGTGGGCGGCGGCGGCGGCTCGACCGCGCGCGGGCGTGAAGAAGGCGCCGCGCCATGCACAGGAGGGCGAGGCGGACGTGGAGGCGGCGCGCGGGGCCACTGACAGAGATGACGGGGGTGGCGCGGGTCTCCCGCGTGGCTGTGATGCTTGAAGGTGGGCCGCGGCGGGGCGGCGCTGCTGCGAGAACGACGGTGGCTGGGGGGCGGGCCGCCTACCGCGCACGTCCGCGCGAGGGCTGTGATGGCGGGTGGTGGGGGCGGCTGAAGGCGAGGAGGCCGCCGGCTGGCGGCGGTGGCAACCGGCTGGAGGGGGAGGGGGCGGCGGCTGCTGCCTCCTTCCTCTTCCGTTTTTTTTAATTTTTTAGTTTTTTTTATTTTTTTGTTTTGCTGCTTGTAATAATAAAAAGAACTTTTTTTGTTTAAATTTTTTATATTTTTTTAAAATTTTCTTTAAACAGTGAATGAAAATAAAAATGAGAATGATGGGGATATTATAGTGATGGTGGTATATGATAAAAAAAGGGTATGGTGGAGGTGATATGTGGTGGTGAGACAACAAAAAAAAATTGTTACAAAAAAAAATAACAAGAGATATGAGAGGGATAACTTACCTGATGTCCGCCGGATTTGCGGAGCAGCTACGCTGGACTCCTGTCATCACTTCAATCCGATTGGCGAAATCAAAATCGGAGAAGCTACGCGAGCTCGATGGGGAACTCATGATGCGGAGCGGAGCTCCGCGGATCTCGCCTGAAGGAGGTCGTCGCTTGAGGAAGACGCTTCGTCGCTGTCACCAACACCACGTTCCAAGCTCTCTCCTTTTTCTATAAGAATGGCGGATGGGCAAAAATGAGAATGTAGAGATGATTATAAAGAAGAAGAGAATGGGAGGTTAGAAAGATGGTGGAGATGAATGGAGGTTAGATTATTGGTGGAGTTGAATGGAGGTTAGATGAAGAATGTGGGGTGGAAAGGGAGTTGGTGGTAGAATAGAAGTTATTGTAGAGAATGGGGAAAAATTAAAGGAAAATAAAATGAAATAAAGTAGGCTACTTATAATATAATAAAATAAAAGATAAGAAACAAAAAAAGAGTGGAGAATTTACAAGGGAAGACAAACAACATGTACACATTTTTTTTACTTTTCTAATATGTCAATTTTTTTGTCTTTTTAATAAGAGATATTTACAACGAAAAAATACAATAAAATAGTAAAATTAAAATACAACACAAGTATGATTTTTTTTGTATTTTTAGTAATTAATAAAGATAAAATAAAAAATGAAGAAATAATGAACATATACATAATATACAATGTACATCTAGGTCCCAAAACCCAACTTTTGCAAATGAGCTCCGATTTTAATGAAACTACTTCCGTTGGATAGATAATTTTCTAACTTGAACTTTAAAAGTGAGTTTGGTGAATTTGGAGTTCAGACGGAGTGGGAATTTGGCTTGGAAGTTAGACTTTACGGCTTTTTCTCTTTGGGATCTAGGAGCATTTATTTGAGATAAAATTTGTTTTGTATTTTTGTATTTTTATATACATTTTTATAAACAAGTTAGAGAAAGAATTAGGCAAAAAGGAGTTGAAATGAAATTATTAAAAATACATGATGTTTTGGGCTATTTACAGGTATAAAACTCCTTTGATTTTGCGGCTTTTTTTATTGTTAATTTATTTTGTACAATCTTATATACAATAATTAGTGTGTTTTATTTACAAGAGTCATTTTATTAATTTACTGATTTTATGTACATTTATTTGAGATTTTACTCGGGGATTTTGCTAAGATCAAGATATTGCGATGATGAATCGCGGATTCATCACCCCCCTATACTTAAACTTTGCTAGTCCTCGAGCAAATAAAGAATGAATAAGTTGGATTAACCCTTGACTGTGCATGTGAATACAAGGCTTGATCCGTTCAAGAACTCTCGGTTTTAGAGATCCAAAAATTCTAAGCTGAACCAAGCTCTAGTCAAAAGGTACCCAATTTCCCTAATCATTAGACTCTCTCTGTATACATATATAGTAGGGATATGATATTAAGTGTTGACTGCAGTTACAAGAGTAGAGTCGCAACGTCACCCAAGGTTCTAGTCCAAGAGACTCTCCTAAGGACCCGATCCTCAACACTAGGGAATAAACCATTTCTTTCATCCAATCCACCGTCTCTTTAGTTGTCAGACTTGAAAGTGTAGATGTAAGGCCAGTTGATGGAGGACATAGGATTGTGTCATTTCTTCTCTCCCTCTCATTAGAACAAGGATCCTCTCAAGTGCCTTATTACGCAACGCATATTTTTTGGTGTTGATCAGTGCGTCCGTCAAGAGAAGTTGGAGCTGTCTGCACTTGTTTTCCTGGGAGTACACCGGGGTGTGCCTTTTTTGAGTACCTATCGTACCTTCTACACCCAGACTTGTAGCATTTACGATGCAGAGCCCTTTTTTGGTGCAAGCCCGACTCCTGGTCCTAATAGCGGTGGTCCAAGTGGACACTTTGAAATGGTTGGGAGCGCTCGCCTTTGGTGGAAGCTCTTTTGATAATTGACTTTGTGGAATAAGAGCTTTTCTTTGACATTTCATTGCTTTGTAGTATTTGTGGCTAGCTCCACTGCTTTTACCAAGAGTTGGCGCACACTGATTAACATTTTTTTATTTTATCACACCCTGGCACATAGGTAAATGTCAAGAGATAGTACAAGAATCATGTTCTCATACTGGATAAATATGCTGACACTCAGGTTTCATGAAGCCTTCATTGATTTTATCCCATCCTCGAGCATCATTAAATCAAGTCCAAACTCAAATCCCTCATCCTAGTTCCTCAAGTGAAATTTCAACTCATCTCATCATAACTGCAGTCGTGTACGTGAGGTGCTGATCATATTCTTAAGGTAGAGACTAAGCATGCAATATAGCACACAAATCTTTCAAATTAGGGAAATGTGAATAATTAAGTCAAGGACCCTAATGACTAAGACTGGTTAACTCAAAATCTCAAGATCTCATAAACCAAGTGTTCTTGATCATCACTAGTCTTATGTGAAAGTGAATTGTGTCAGGGATTAAACCAACTTATTAGTTAGTTTTTTTTAGTTTTTTTTATGAATGATTGATTTTTTTTTAAGTTTTAGAAAAAGTTTTTTATTTCAAAAAGGTTTTTTGACAAACAAAGGCAAAGAAGTTTTTTTTTGAAAAGATAGGTTAATAAGAAAATACTTTTTTTGAAAAGTTTTTTTTTTATAAAAAATGATTTTTTTGAAAAGTTTTTTTAAGCAAATAAGGAAAAAGAGTTTTTTTAGGAAAAAGTTTTTTTTGTTTTTTGTTTTTTTACTCACTCCATAATTATTGTATAATATATATATAAATACATGAAAGTACGAGGTATGGGTAAAGTATATATGTAATATATACATGCCCCCCTATACTTAGCTTGTGCTATGTCCTCATAGCACTAGGTGACAAAAAGCCATAGCTCGTACTAAGTATAAGTGGGTGAAAAGAATAGAAGTGAAAGAAAAATAAAATGTGGATAATACACAACGGGCATCGGCCCTCATATACTTAGGCTCTGGTCAGCCTAAGTATTGGAAAGAACACAAAAATGGAAGACCGATGAAAATTGGAAAGAATATACAAAAAGAAAATACAAAGAAGAGAAGGAGCAAATCGGGTCACTCACCCCCCTATACTTAGGATCTAGTCATCCTAAGTATAGACACAAAATGAAAACGATACGGAACTGGGGCGAGTGATGCGAATCATGAGGGAGGGAGGTGAAAAAAGGAAGGAAAATATGTACAAGGAGGAGGAAGAATATACAAGGATCAAGAAGGTTTGTGACGGACCTTCTTGCGGGAGAGATGGGGAGGATAGTATACATGTGTGTCGCTGTCAGAGTCGTCCGCAGAGGAATAATAGTGAGGTGTGGGGAACGTCCAACAAGGGTCGACACACGGCTGCTTGCTCAAATATGGCTTTAGAACAGCCGAACTGAGCTCACTCATATAGATCACCTCATCCAGACCTGATGAGGACTCCTCAGAAAGTTCCTTCTCTGAAACATCGAAGGTAACCTTCTTAGTCGGTTTTCTAGAACCTGAAGCATCAAGAGGAAGAGGAGATTGATACGTCTTAAGGAGTTCTAGGGAACACCTCAAGGAATCAACACCCGTCTTCTTCTTACCAGATGACCGACTAGAGGATGGAGCAACCGATTTATCAAGATTGGTCAATTCGGTCCCAGTTGTCTCCTTTGGTGTATGTCCTGGATGTGGCGTGTGTGAGGTTCTGACCAGAGGTTCATCATCAGATGAGTCACCGTATGCATTGTAATACTCCTGCAGGGTCAGCACACGTCTCTGATAAGGCACAGTGTTCTCAGTTGGCTTGACATTGTTGGGTTCTTGTGTCGGATCATCGAAATGATCAAGTCAATCCACAAAGGTCATGTCCGACTCAATGATAGCTTCTGGTCGTGAGTCCTCTCTAGAAGCTGTCGCAGTGGTGGTGCAAGCAGTAGGTGATGTGTGGTGGTAGGAAGTTTCTAAACCATTGGTCGTCTGGACAATCGGTATCTCAGGTGTAGTAGAGAGACGGGACTCAGGTGTAGTAGAGAGACAGGACTCAACTGTCTCTCGAAGGTCACGACTGTCTGCAACTTTATGGGTTACCTTGGAATATCGTGTGTCCTCAAAGATCGGGTGAGGTTGGAGTGCTCCCAATGCAGAGAAATCGATCTTCCGAGTCTCACAATCTATAGTTGCCTTAGACAAGGCTAAGAACGGCTTCCCAAGAATGATCGGAGATTGGGTGAACTCTCCTCGGTGCTCAATGTCAATGATCGTGAAGTCTATCTCCAGTAGAGCACCCCAGAAAGTGACGATGACTGAAATGGTTCCTCTTGACCGTTTAATGGTCCGATCTGCCAACTGAATGATCTCTCTTGACTTCTTGGCAGATCCGAGTTTGAGCTTGGCAAACACGGAGGTCGGGAGGATATTAATCGGTAGGTCATCATCGATTCTTGCATGGGTGAATGTGGTATCTTTGATTTCACAATCAAATCTAGGTAACCGCTTTACTCTGCGGCTCTTGGTTTTTCTCCCTATCATCAAAGATGTGGCCATAGGCACTATATGTATCTCAGTCCTTGTTCTCTTATTGCCCGACCTTTTAGGCATCAATTTACTTCTCACAAATCTTTTAAGGTCGAGAAAGTGCTCAATGGCCATTATTAAGGGAAGCTCAAAAATCAACTTTCTATCCAATGCTTCCCTAACCGCAGGATCCAATTTTTTTAGATCTTTTCCTTTTTCAATTTTTATGGTATTTTCTGAGTTTTCAATTTTTTTGGTCTTTTTGGTAGGTGAAGGAGGACTAGGAGAATGTACAGACTCTGGTTTGGAGGGAAAGTGGTTAGTAGAAGAGGAAGGTAGAAGGGACTCCAGCTGTACATGACGTGTGGTCAATCCAGTGTCTTCCAGGTTTTCAAGATTCAATCCGCGAAATCCATGATCCACATTCCTACCTGGACTCTTGATCGATCTACAAATGTCATCCTCCAATAAGTTCTCATTACACCTCATGAGAGAAGTTGGCGCAATTGGAGGATATTGCTGAGAACTCGGGCTCTTATACTCAACACAATCCATGATCCACATTCCTACCTGGACTCTTGATCGGTCTACAAATGTCATCCTCCAATAAGTTCTCATTACACCTCATGAGAGAAGTCGACGCAATTGGAGGATACTGCTGAGAACTTGGGCTCTTATACTCAACACACCTTGACTCGGGTGTGCAATACTGGGTTGAGTATGGCCCATATGTATGGCAGTTGTTGGTCGGAACCTCATCAGGTGGAGTTAGTAGACAGGGGGTCTGTAAATCAGTCGCATGACTCCAATCCCTTGTATATGTCGGCTCTCCGAATGGGTGATATGAAGATTGGTCAATGTGGTCTCTATCACTCAGGTCAATCAAGTCAGGAAGATCGTATGGTGCAGGCCTCGCCATTCGGTTTGTCTGGTCGACCATGTTGTACCCTAAGGTTAAGTCAGGATGTGTATATGGAAATTGTTGTTCTGTCCCAACTCGAGGTGACAATAAGGTATGTGGGGTCAACTGATTATGCCAATCATTCATCTCAGCAGTCGCTTGCTCTTCGATTTGTTCCTTGATTCCAGCAAGCGGACGAGAATATAGTGAGTCAATCCAGGGTGGTTGTGGGTCAGGGGTGCCAGAATGTGGGGTAGGTGAAAAGGACGAAGAAGTGGAGAAGTCAGTCGGAGTTCTGACTTTACGGTTGGTGTATGGGTATGAGGAGGAATAAGTGGGTGGAGATGATCGGAATATGGTCGAAGAAGGGTGACTTGGATATGATGATCAAAATTCTGACATCTTGGAAGGGAGATGGGAGAATGAAGCGGATCGAGGAAGAAAGCGTGCAAGTGCACCGAATAACACACAAACAAACAAACACAAGAGCAAACCCTGAGTTCACCTACTCAACACAGTGATGGTCGCAAAAGTCCGATCATTTATCTTTTCAGTTTTAATTAGGTGATAAATCAAGATATCAATCCAATTACGCAAGGCTTGAAAGTAGGTTTTGGACACTATCCTAGGGATGCGTCCTCACCTCTCAACAATCACAATTAGCCAAGCATACAATGAGGGTTTTGCTCTCCCAAAACAAGTGTTAGTTTTAATCAGTTTTTTTGTCAACTATGATTAGCAGTCCCGATTTTAAGTTTGGTTATCACTTGATTAGTCCACCAAACAAAGCACGCCTAACGATCAGTCTCGATTTCCTTTTAACCTAAGTTTCAAAAACTAAGGGGAGGGAGTCGAAAAAAAACCGATGAAAATAATGAAATCAATGATGCATGCCCAGTTCAGAAGACTTACAGTGATCCTCACGCTCTACATGCGGGATGCAAGGCAAAATTGAAATTTTATACTATATGAATGCAAACGAGAAAACCGTTCCTAGACAGGCAGTTCTATTAGCGAGTAATGAACAAGTTAAATTTGACTAATAGCCCAACGGTCTAAGTACGTTTCGTTAAATGTGATGTGTGGTCCTAAATATTACGAGCACAAGCAATCAAGATAATCTAATAAAAATGCTCTAAGAGCTGCGAGTGCAAGTCCTATTCTACGTCAATCAACCACATGACCACGAGCGGGTCCAAAGTCCAGTCCGGATACAAACGCGAGCTCTCAAACAAGAGCCGCTGGAAAGAGCGAATTACCTAAGTTATTACAATAATTACAAAAATTCTCTCAAAAATAAACTAATTCTCCTTGATCTTCAGCAGTCGGCGCGCGTCACGTCCGTCGACCTCCGATGCACTCCAAGTTCACCAGGCCCTTTCTTCTTCCTCCTGGGAGGGCACGAATGTGGACAAGAACCCAAAAGGGCTCGTCGGCGGTGGCGCGGGATGGCGGCTTCTCCCGGAGGCGGCGCCGCGCGTACGGCGAGCGCGCGCAGCCGCGGCGGTGGCGCGGGATGGCGGCTGTGGGTGACTGCGGGGAGGAAAGGGAGGCGGAGCGAGGAGGGCGACGCGGTGACCGCGAGGCAGCAAACGTGCGGGCAGCATGCGCGGCTGCTGGCGGCGCCCGGCTGGTGGCGAGGAAAGGGGAGGGGCGGCGGCGGCGGTGGAGGAAGACCGGGGGGGCTGTGGCGGGCGGCTGCAGCTCCTCCTGTTTATTTTTTTTTTGATTTTTTTGTTTTTTTTTGTTTTGTTTTTTTATTGCTGTAATAACAAAAAGAAGCTTTTTTATGTTTTAATTTTTTATATTTTTTTGTTAATCAAGGGATGCAAATTGAGAAGTGGGAGTGATGAAGTAAAATTAAAGGAGATGATGTGATATATATATAAAAAAAATATTAGATGAAATAAAATAGCAAGAAAAATGAGAAATACTTACCTGAATCTTCGCCGGATTGGAGGAGCAGCTACGCTGGACTCCTGTTGTCGCCTCGATCCGATTGGCGAAATAAAATCGAAGAGGCTATGCGAGCTTGATGGGGAACTCGTGACGCGGAGCGGAGCTCCGTGGATCTCGCCTGAAGGAGGTCGTCGCTTGAGGAAGATGTCTCGCCGCTGTCACCAACGAAACATTCCAAGCTCTCTCCTTTTTCTATTAGAATGAAGGATGGGCAAAAATGAGAATGTAGAGATGATTATAAAGAAGAAGAGAAAAGGAGGTTAAAAAGATGGTGGAGATGAATGGAGGTTAGATTATTGGTGGAGTTGAATGGAGGTTAGATGAAGAATGTGGGGTGGAATGGGAGTTGGTGGTAGAATAGAAGTTATTGTAGAGAATGGGGAAGAATAAAAGGAAAATAAAATGAAATAAAGTAGGCTACTTATAATACAATAAAATAAAAGATAAGAAACAAAAAAAGAGTGGAGATATTTACAACGAAAAAATACAATAAAATGGTAAAATTAAAATACAACACAAGTATGATTTTTTTGTATTTTTAGTAATTAATAAAGATAAAATAAAAAATTAAGAAATAATGAATATATACATAATATACAATGTACATCTAGGTCCCAAAACCCAACTTTTGCAAATGAGCTCCGATTTTAATGAAACCACTTCCATTGGATAGATAATTTTCTAACTTGAACTTTAAAAGTGAGTTTGGTGAATTTGGAGTTCAGACGGAGCGGGAATTTGGCTTGGAAGTTGGACTTTACGGCTTTTTCTCTTTGGGATCTAGGAGCATTTATTTGAGATGAAATTTGTTTTGTATTTTTGTATTTTTATATACATTTTTATAAACAAGTTAGAGAAAGAATTAGGCAAAAAGGAGTTGAAATGAAATTATTAAAAATATATGATGTTTTGGGCTATTTACAGGTATAAAACTCCTTTGATTTTGCGGCTTTTTATTGTTAATTTATTTTGTACAATCTTATATACAATAATTAGTGTGTTTTATTTACAAGAGTCATTTTGTTAATTTACTGATTTTATGTACATTTATTTGAGATTTTACTCGGGGATTTTGCTAAGATCAAGATATTGCGATGATGAATCGCGGATTCATCACTTCCTTGGAGACTGATGAATCCATGATTCATTAACATTTCTGTCGTATTTTGTCTTAAAATCCTTAACAAATACATGTAAATATTCATTAATTTCCACTTTTTTATCAAAACCCCATTCATGAATAAAAATGCACTTTTATGCATCAAAAACATGTAAATAAATAAAAGAATAAAAATAAAGAAAAGAAAAGAGGGCAGATTGTAAATATGTATATATGTACAATATGACTCAGAAAATATAAATATAGCTGTAAGATATATTTATATAACCTAACCCCCGAGACCAAGTCAGATTGTAAATATAGTTGTAAGAGCGTTTATTTTGATACCCGCGATATACTACACGAGGATAGGGTAGATCATATGGTACCTAGTTCTTCGTATGATTGCTCACATACAAAGACAGATTTCATATCAGATTTAGATGAGTGGTCACTTACAGTAGACATATCAGTGCTGCAGATTGAGAGTACACATATTACAACACGAGAGTCAGTTGATTACATTTCACAGATCATACAGTCTATTCAGCATAGAGAGTCGGATGGTGTGATGGTTACACATATAGACACCTTCTGTAGTCCGACTCCAGAGACAAGTATTTCAGTAGAGAGGCTTATGCCAAGTATATAGTTCATTTACAGAGGCAGCTCTACGCAGACAGCCAGGGATCATCACACACTTTCATAGCAGTTGATTCCGTATGACCCAGGTTGAGGTGATTTACTTTGTACAGCATGTATGATTACTTTTCCACTTCATTTTATCATGTGCAGATACTTTTGAGCCATTCGATTTTTGGAGTGCACACCACTTGTACATTCTTTGTAGACCACAATCGTCCCCATTTTTTGCTTGTCTTTTATGCTTAGGATACCAGATCCTAAGTATAGGGGGGACTGATTGTCCGATGATTAACATTTTCAATTTTGATCTTTTCTTTTTGTATAGCCTTTCTTTTTCACAAATCACTGATCCCTAATTTTTGGCTACATTTTTTTTTATACTTAGGATGCCTTATCCTAAGTATAGGAGGGGACCAAGTGATTTCGTTGATCTCGTTTTCTTTATTTCTCTTGTTCCTTCGTTGTATATTCTTTTCCCTCAGTCAACTCATTTTTTCTCTTCTATTATACTTACGATAACCAGATCATAAGTATAGGGGGTTCGACTGACTTCTATTCTTTTATTCTTTTTCACCCACTGATGACACGCCAAGCAACAAGGGTAAAAGGTATCAAGGGTCGTTGCGACCCAAGTCGCCAAGCGTGGTCGATCGAGAAAAAGAGACCACCAAAATCGAATAAAATCAATCAAAATCAAATAGCGATCTTGCTATTATTTTAACCTGGTATAGCGACCAGGGTCGAACACAAGGAGCACGTGATGGCCTCGCGGCCTACGAAGTAGTCTCAAAAATAAAATAAAATAAAAGACAAGTGTTTTTGGTGGATTTTTAATTGTTTTTATTTTTTTTTGGATTTTTAAAGAATTAAGAAAATAAGGAAAACAAAGAAACAAGGCAATTCAACAATTTATTAAATGCATCAAAAATCAAGCAAAAATTCAAATAGAATGTTTTTGTGTGTTTTATAATTTTTACTGTTTTTAGTGAATTTTTGGTATTTTTTTGATTTGTATTTAATTTTCTAAAAATAAAACAATGCAAGCAAATGAAGGCACTGTACAACTGAGTTTAAGGGACTTAGATAAAATACCTAAAAGTCCCCAATAAGCCTGGAGGTAATTTTCCTGTAAAGAGAAAGAAACAAGAAAAATTTTGGCACCTTAATTATTATTTTTGGATTTTTAGATTATTTTTTAGAATTTTTATGAGTTTTAGGTGTTTTTCAATTTTTAAGAGTTTTATAAAATGAAAAATGACCAAAATTGGTCAGAAAATCAAACACAACACAAGAAATAGTAGCTAATTTTTTTGTAATTTTTAGACGAATTTTAATATTTTTTGTGATTTTTAAAATCAAACAGTAAGGAAAAAGGGTGTTTTTGATTTTTTAAAAATATCAAATAAAAGCTAAATTGTCTCCAAAAATTCTAGAAAATTTTACACCATGGCAGGAGCCATGTGTCCAATTTTCAAGGAATTTGGAGTAAGTTTGATATTTTATTCAAAAATAAAACCTAGGTACAGTGCACAAGGACCTGTGCGTAAATACCAAAAGTTCTGGGGGGTCTGGTGCAAAATTCCCAAGAAATCACGCGCGCGGCGCATGTCTGGGGCACTCAGGGACCTAATTGCAAATAAAATAAGGTCCTGGGACTATTTAATAACATGAATTAAAAGTCCGAGGGCCTTAGTGTAATTTACCGACTAATATCACGCACATGCGCATAAAAATCACTCACAGGGGCATAATGCAATTTTCTGAAAAGATTCATTCATTTCATAACAGTCCAGAACTACAGGGATAAATGTGCAAATAGCCCAAAAGACAACGTGTCGAAGCACGTGACACACCACACACAAGGGCTTATATGCAATAAGAAAACAACGCAGGGTCCAACATGGAAAAGTACCAACGTAAATAAAAGTCTAAAAATATTTACATGACCAAAATGAAATTAAGCTAAACTAAGGGCCTAAGGTATAAATTACCCTTTATTACGCGAGCCGACGGATGGGTGCCACGTGTGCGGATGAACGGCTGGAAATGGGTGGCACCCAACGAAGGAAGCCTTCGTCTGATCGAGCGGCTGGGGTGTCTCCACGTGGAGGATCGGTCGGCTGGGAATGGACGTGGGACGACCTCGCTGATCGGACGGTCTCGATCAACCCTCCAATGATCGACAGTGATGGCTGCTCCTCGAACGGACGGTGAAGATCAAATCTGGAGCTGGGGGTGCATCGAACGGCTCTGAAGGGTGGAGGACGAACTGGATGCCGGCGAACTTCGCCGGGGCTGGTTATGCTCGGTCGTCCTCCTCGCGGCCCGCTGAAGATCGGAGAAGAAAGCTACGGGCCCTCCGCGTCGGGTGGTGGCCTCCGATGACCCAACGGAGCCCTGGGGATCTCCAGCGAGGTCGGTGGAGGTCAAGCGCCTGCTCCTGAATGGTCGGACCCTCAGATGGGCTCGACAGTACCTGCAAAGCACAGCAAAACGCTCGCGGGTCGAGGGCAAAGTGCCTCGACCTTGTGAGAGGGGGTGAAGGTGACTGGTGAGGCGGAGCGGTCGAGCTACGACGAGGGGTGGACGGAGGAGCTCGAAACCCCAGCTCCTGTGCGAGCTGGGTTGAGTAGCGGGGCGTAGAACGTGCGCGGGAGGAAGGCGGAGACGATGGTGAGGTTCGATGATCGGGATGATGGGTGACGTGACCGGAATCAGAGGTGGACGGAGACGGCGCAAATTGGGGGAAAATCAAAATCAAAGAAAAAGGGGAGGAATCTAAGCTACCTGGATGGAGGGATCGACTGGGGAAGAGCAGCTGGTGCTCTGGGTCCTTGCCTCGAGGACCGTCAGCGTCCGAGGCTCTGGCGCTACCTCCAGGCGGCGCACGGCGGAGCTAACTCGCCGGATCAGTGGTTCCTTGCTCCCTCCTCACTGCGACACCTTCTGGAGCAAGCTGTCACTCTCGCCAAGACGGTGGAGGTCACTGGGTGGTGAACAAATGAGCCAAAGATGTGGAATGAAGTGACGGAGCTCAGCTTATGTATGGTGGAAGGTCCAGGAAAGATGGCTCGGGTCCGGCTCTATGGAGCACGGATCCCTAGGATCAATGTCGGGCGAGATTCCCGGATACTTGGGGAGTGATTAGGACCCTGGGTTAGTCTAAATGGTGATCGGGTCTGGCGGGAATAAATGGGGGAAGTCGGGTCCGCGAACCAGATCCGTGGGAGGTGGTCCACAGGGGGGAGTTGACCGGGCGGTCAACAACCCCCGTGGACCAATGGGAGTTAGCCACGTGTAAAATATTTGTAAAATCAATTAAAATAGTAAATGGCTGAATTATAAAAACTTAAAACATGAAATATTTTTGTTTTAATTTTTTCTATTTTTTTGTGATTTTTAATTAATTTTTCAAAATAAAAATAGGGTATTGACATAGTAGGGCTATATATAGGTATATATACAATATCGGATTTTTAATTTTGATTTTTAATTAGTTATTTTTATACATTTTTATCCCCATTTTATATTTTATTTATTTATATCATAAAATTAGGAATAAAAAGATATTTTTATCTTATTTTTATTATTTATATACATAGGTGAAAGAAATAGATATATACATCCATGTACATGGTATATTTACAATATTATTTTTTATTTTAATTTTGTTCTTTTTTTTGCTTTTATTTTAATGGTTTTTATTTTATTTATTTACAACATAAAAAGTAAAATATATACAAATTTTATTAAAAATTAATTTTATTTATTTATAAGGTGAAATAAATATAAGAGTGGCTATGTACATGATGAATATGCACAAGGTGAAGGTTTTTGTTTTCTTTTTTTTCTATTTTTATTTTGATTTTTATATTTATAAATATATACAAGTATTTACAAGCCCATTTTAGTCTCTTTTTGGAGGAAAATATTTTTATTATATTTACAAATATATTTACACACATGAGCCCCTATCTCCCTCTACTTTGGCTTTTATGCGGTCAGGCCCATGCTGAGCCCTCCCTTGGGTTAAGTTGCATAATATTTATTCTAAATATTTCCCTCTTTTTCTTTTTGATCTTTATTCTTTTATTTTTGCACAAAAACATGCTAATTATTACTTTTTACACCATGCATGCTTTTGGTAATTATTTGTATTTACAAATATATACATGCATTTGCAAAGATTTTTGTAGCTAAAATATAAGAATAAAGAGTGATGAACGAGTATTCATCACCCACTTTTACTTAACACGAGTTATGACCTCCTTTTTCTCTTTTGACGCTATGAGGACATAACACATGCTAAGTATAGGGGGTGCGTATATATTGTATATATACTTTTGTCCATAACTCGTACTTTTATGTATTTTCTATATCTATAAAATCCATAAAAAGTGGGTGAGGGTTAACTTAAAATCCATTTAATTATCTATTATTTATAAATCCTTGTAAATAAGTAAAATATGTCTAAAATCTGTATTTAAAATGCTTAAATTAAAATATGTATTTAAAATATGTATAATACTTATTTAAAATCTTGTCTATTAAAATATTGTAAAAGTCATTTAGTCCTTGTAAAATTCTCTGTATATAAAATTTATAAAATACATTAGATATTTAATTCAAATAAAATATATCTTCTAAAGTTCTTGTACATATACTTGTTTATAAAAATCAGAAAAATTCATAAAAAAATACAAGTCCAAAAATTCATAAAAATTACAAAAGCATTAAAATCCATAAAAATGAGTAAAATTCAGAAAATATAGTTCACAAAACATTGTTGCATTTGCATTCGCATTTTCATAATAAGTTTGATTCTGGAACTAAGGATTGAGAATAGTCTGGAGGATGGAGCTTGATTATGGCCTTTAACTTTCGTTGTAAGGAGCCTAGTTAGGATCTTGAATTTAGACTCTTCAGGTCTTTAACTTAAATCTTTAGGTTCCATAAGACCATATTTGTGAAATCAACTCATATGTGCTTAAGTAGAACACTTGGTATCATTTGTGCAACTCTACATCAGTGAACCAATCTTGGACACATGCACTTTACACTTAGCTCGACTTGCATGGAGTTGTGAAGGGCAGTACATCTTGGTAGTGCGTTTATATCCTTATCTTTGCAGCATTGACATCTAAAGACGGGAGAGATTGGGGTTGCGATAGTCGCTTCGGATGAGGGAAGGATCTGCTGACACAATTTTTCTAAGACCTCAAAAAGGGACGGAACAAAAGATGCTATATTCGTCGAGGCACAAAAAAATGAATGCAGTGCAAGAAAATTATAAAGCCAAATCAAAGAAGAAGCCACCAAATACAAATACAACCACAATGGTCCAAGCTTCCACCAAAAATGCATGCACATCTTAGTGAAGACTTAGCTACACCGGCTGAGCTTCACGAGGAGATGCATCTACACTGGTCGCACTCCAGTTCTTTTCTCATTCTTCTACTTTCTCTCTATATTCGATTGTGGACATAGCACGAACTGACCTCATAAGGGAATACCTCCCTCCCCGAGGAAAGAGTAGTTGGATGAGGAATAAATGGAAGTGTATAGCTGGGATGGATGGTTTCTTCACTTCTTTAAGCAGGAAGAGCTAAATCAATTCACACACTATACAAATTGACTTCAAGGTTGATAGAGTTTGCGATATGAATAAGTGAGTCTGAACTAGCTGATGAGGTGAACTTAAATAAGGATTTGTGGAACTTGAGGACGGTTGAGGATAAAATTCTAATCCTAGTTAAGGCTCCGACAAAATGCTTGTTTTAGGTCCGATCGAGCTATGTCCTTTGCCTGTTCTCATGAATTGGTTTAGGAAAATAAATTCATTCTAACTTTCTTTCTTTTTCACTTACTTTTCAAGTAAGTGTTTGCTAAGGGACTAGCAATGTTTAAGTATAGGGGGTTGATGAATCCATGATTCATTAACATTTCTGTCGCATTTTATCTTAAAACCCTTAACAAATACACGTAAATATTCATAAATTTCCACTTTTTATCAAAACCCCATTCATGAATAAAAATGCACTTTTATGCATCAAAACATGTAAATAAATAAAAGAATAAAAATAAAGAAAAGAAAAGAAGGCAGATTGTAAATATGTATATATGTACAATATGACTCAGAAAATATAAATATAGTTGTAGGATATATTTATATAACCTAACCCCCGAGATCAAGTCAGCATGGATTGGTCGACAAACAACCAATGGGAGATAAGGAAAGAAAACCATAAAAATAATTAAAGTACACTCCACACACTCTTCATTATTTATCAAATACATATCAAATCTTCATTAATTTTTACTTCATTCATATATATATATATCACCAAACTCTTTTCCTAATTATTTCTAAAAATGTATATAAAAATATAAAAATAAGTTAAAAATATTATCTTATATATGCCAAGAAATCCATTTTTTAAAATTGTCAAATTTCTCAACTTCCAAGCATCATAACTTCCTCATACGAACTCCAATTTCACTCTACTCACCTTTAAAGTTCATAAAATAATATTCTCTAATTAATGGAGGTGATCTCATTAAAATCGAAGTCCGTTTGCAAAAAGTCGGTTTTGGGACCTAATGACAACGGGGTTCCTGTGCTATTTATTTTATTTAACACACATTATTTATAGTTTTATTAATTTTATAATTTTTAATTATTTTCATGATCTTGTATTTTCACCATAATTTATTTCAGAATTTTTGGAGCTTATTTAATATTTTAATAAAATCCAAAACCCTAATTTATAGATGAAATTGAACTATATGACTTATACCTGTATTTATTAATATATCTAAATTATTTTATTAAAATCCACAAAAATTCACAAAGGTATTATTTATTATTTTAATAATTAAGAAAATATAAAATTAATATATAATTGAATATTTGTTGAATTAAAAATTCAATACATATTTATTAAGTATTATTTATACCTATTTATTAATATAATATTTATATTTCGTACAATATTTATTATTTATGAAAATTAATTATACCATAATTTAGATAATTTAATTCTCTCTATTTTTCATTTTTATACCTATTTAAAATAATGCTAATTACTATTTTACCTAATTTATATTGAATTTTCAACATCTGGCCAACCAGGTGCTGACACGTGTCAGCACCTGGTTCTTCTTCTCCAAGAAACCAGTGCACAGTCTGTTCCACCAGATAAACTTCAACCATTTCTCCCGCTTCATTTCTAACTTCCTTGATCAATCCAAACCCTCCATTATCTTCCCCTAACTACCTTAATTCACGCCTACCCTTGGATCACTCCTAACTCGTTGTCGATTCACCTATAAATTCCCCCAAAGTTGGCGCAACCAACTAGACTTCTCCAATTACCTGAACTTCTCAGTTCCAGTACCGACCCGCCTTCTTCCAAGCTTCGTGTCGGCTGACTCCGGTGGTGACAGCTGATGAATCCACATTTCATCATCTTTATTCTATCATTTTGGCCTCAAAAACCCTGGCAAATGCCCATAAATAGCCTTAATTCCTGCATTTTAGCATTCATGCACATAGATGTAAATAGTGTACAAAATGTGGTTTTTAAAAGCCAAAATTATAGAATAAATAAAAGAAAAGAAAAAGAATAAAATATTGTAAATATTTTATGACCCGAAACCCCGAGACCTAGGCATCTCGATGAATAGGTCGACAAGGAATAAAGTAGGGGGAGATAAGGGCCAAATACCTATAATTATTAATTCATTCTTTATTCATTTTGGGACCTATTTTTGGTTCCACTTTTTATACATCAAATAAAGAAACTTTGTACATGAAAGTTGTAGATAAGGAAATAAAGAAAAATACAAAATTGATTTCACTGAAAAATAATGTACAGATAAAAAGTTATGGTCTGAATAAAAATCCAGAATCCCAACTTCCCAGACCCGTATCTCACAAATGAAAACTCCAAATGCAGCATACTCACCTTTAATTGTATATAGAAGAAAATAACCTATTTAATGGCAGTGGTTTCGCATTTGGCGGAGCTACGGTTTGAAAGTTGAGTTTTGGACCCTCATTGTATACTTGTACAGATTAAAATATTCAATTTATTATTTATTTATTATTCTTATAATTTTATATTTTTTATAATGTTGTAAATATTACTTATAATAAATATATGTATTAAAATTAGAATAAAAATGCAAAGAGAATTCAAAATAAAAATACTTGTATATAGGTTACACATGTATATTACCTATTCCTATACCTACATAACACATATTTATATTTTATTAAATATATAAAACACATCAATAAAATAAAATAAAAATATATTTGTGTATATAAAAGTATTCTATGATTTTATAAAATACTAAATAAAAATAATAACATTAAAATACATAAAATATAAATAAAATGCTAAGACACATATGTATTATACCTATAATGGGCCAAAAAGTGAACTTGTGAAAATAAGCCTCATAAAAATAATTAAAATTCATAATAAAATACTTCATAAATCAATAAACATTTTTTATTTTTTAAACCAAAATGAAATTCATTAACTTACTATTTTATTTCGATTTTTGAAATAATTTTTGAGGATTTTTTCCTGGTTGGTCCACGTGGACCAACCAGGTTGGTCTGACAGTTGACCTAGGTCAACTGTCTGACCTTCTCCTCCAGGAGTGTCAGAGAGGTTTTTGTCCCATCTTTGCGCCATTTCCTAGGCTTGACCTTGCACTAATCCATGATGAGGTCTTCTGCATTTTTGCTCCTCGATCAATGGTGATTCACGCCCTAGTGAAATCTGGGGCTGAAGACCACTGATCGAGGTGGTTCGAGCCTCGTCCTCCACGCCATTCGTCAACCATACAAAAAGGACCTCCCGACTTCGATTTGAAACTAATCCTTCTTCCGCCGTTTTTAACCAAAAACCTCTACCTCTTCGTGCTCCTAGTGACAGTAGGAGTCGAATCGACCCGGGGTTTGCGTTGTTTGGTGTTGAATCGAAGTGATTCGACCCCTCGCCGGAGCTCCGCCGTGCTTTACAGCCCGTCACCTCTGGTGAGTTTCCTCCCCTTTTCTCTTCGTTTTCTTGTAGCTGTAGCGTAGATTAGGTTAGATACGTAGCAGGTTTGCTTGATGATCATCCAATCGCCATGAATCGTTGATCAAACTCACGGCGGAGCTGAGCTCCGCCCATCATTTCCGATCACTCAACGCCTCGACTCGACCGCAGACCCCCTCCATCCTCTTCCTCGTCGCTCCGTCATCACGCAGCACCCTCCATTCATCTCGATCTCGCTTAGATCGAGCCGCCCGAGCTCCCTTCTCCGTCGTTCACCGGAGCTCATCGCTCGACCCACTCTTCGCCCCCTATTGGATCATCCGAGACCCCCATTTTTCTCGCCTGGTTTTTGCGAACTTAACCCTGCAGGTCCGAGCCCCAGAGAAGGCTCCATCGACCATCATCGACTCCAGGTTCCTCCGCCCAGGTCACCTTCCTCGTCCGACCTCTTCACGCCGCCTCTGCCTCGCCGGAGGCCATCATCTGACGCGGAAGGATCCCAGGATCCTTTTGCCCTTGATCCTGGGGTCGGAGCGGCCGTGTGTCGGCTGCAGTCGCCGTCCGAAGCTCGCCGGGGAGGTGTTCTTCGTGAACCCCTCCCTGCCGTTGGATCCGACGCCTCCTCCAGACGCGACGCCAGCCGTCCGATCGCCTGCGCCTCCCCGCCGTTGGATTGACCGTCCACGATTTAATCTCAGCCGTCCACGACGAAGGGGTACCAGCCGCTCGATCTTCGCCGCGTGTCCAAGTGAATCGCCATCGGCTGCACGATCGAGCCCGTGGGTATTTTGCATCTTCTACCCACGACTTTTTGCATTTGCCTTTTAGTCTAAAAACTTTCGTTTGAAGTTAAAAAGTTTTGCAATATTTGCACTCAAGCCCTCACAGTTTCACTATTTGCACTTTAGTCCACGCCACGTCACCTCACGTGACTGAGGCACGTGACTTTTGGGTATTTTGCATGTTCGGCCCGGAACTTTTCGTTATTTGCAATTACATCCCTGTGCGTAGTTAATTAAATATCTTTTTGGAGAAATTGCATGTATGTCCAGCCGGTTTTCATTAAATACAATTATGCCCCTGTGAATGACATATCACGTGATCTGTGCATGCCTTTTTGGTGAAATTTGCATCTGAGCCCCTGGATGTTTTTATAATCACATTTATACCCCTGCTAGGCTTAGGATTTTTGTATGCTTGATCTATTTATTTCACGCCTCATTTAATTCTACTTTCACGCCAGATTTTTAGTTTTAATTTTATTGTATTTTTATATTTATTAAAAATCAAAAACATGTTATTTCAACACTGTCTAGCTTAGAAAATACCAAAAAAATATTAAAAGGTCTTAAAAAATTCCAAAAATATTCTCTGTTGTGTGTTTTGATCTGCTTTATTTTCAAGCCAAAATTCACTAAAAATCTCAAAAGAAAAACCTTAAAAATTTTAAAAACACTCAAAAACTTCAAAAAAATCTATAAAACTGTAGAAAACTCCAAAAATAGTAAACTCAGTTCATGTTTACTCCATATTTTATTATCTTTATTTGAAAATTAATGTAAAAAATTTTGGTTGCTGTTTGCTATTTTTAACTCCCATTTTACTCACAGCCAGCACAATTTTCACTGTTTTCTCTTATTTCAGTCTTTAAAAATACCAAAAACATTTGAAAAATACCAAAAACATTTGAAAAATACCCAAAAAATCATAAAAACAGTAAAAAATCCTAAAAATATCAAAAACATTTTATTCTGAATTTTTTGTTATTTTTGCACATTTTATTAAATACTTTGTCTTGTCTTTTATTACCTTGTCTTTAAATTCCAATATTGAAAAAGAATTTAAAAAAATATAATATATAAAATTATAAAAATTAGAAAATTAAAAATCAAAATACAAAATTAAAAATTAAAAATTAAATAAAAAATTAAAATTAAAAATCCACAAAAAAAAAGAAATTAGATTGGCTAAGTTGTGTATTAGACCTATGATTGGATTTTTATCTATGCTCTACACCCTTGCTTCCTGAGTTCGACCCCTACTTGCTTACCATTGTACATCTTTAGTAGGGTATAATAACTTTTAATCCTTGCTAGTCATTCCTTGATTGATTGTGTGGGTTAATTGTTGAAGAACGAAAAGGCTTGAGTAGTCGCATCAACGACAGTGAGTCTGACTTGTCAGACCACTATTTAGCGGCTCTCGCTTTTCTCGCTTTTCAACAGCGCCCATCCGCCGCCCGCATGGAAACGTCGGAGGAGAAGCTCCAGGGTGACCACTCGCCTTGCATCACCGCCTAGCGCCGCGTCAAGCTCCAAGAAGGATTGGTCGTCGAGCATCTATCAGAGGTAATACACCTCTAGTCCCAGATCTATTCCTCTACCTTTGATATTTTCTTTCTCGATTTTTGTATATCCATTAACGACTTTAATCGCGTCATTAGGTTCAATAATCATAGTGCTTAGACGTCCATCAAAATTCACACTCCAATTCACTTCGAAATCAAACCAATTTGTGTATCATTTTCGCTATTTTTCACTACGTTTTTCATCAATTCTGGAAACATCATTTTGATCTTGCAAATCTTAATTCTTTGGCCGATTTCTTCGGAAATCGAGCACATAAAATCATCAATTGCAGATCCAATCATCATCTGGAGCGACCTCAGAGCATTTGGAGCTTCCAAACGTAAGAAAAATTCATTCAAAGAAGGAGCAGCATCACTTATCAGCTCCAGGACCAGACGAACCGCCATTTTCATCGATGTAGAACCGCCACCTTCCGCCGCCTACGGAGGAGCACCACCGCGGGTGAGCTCGAGGGGTGAAGGCGTCACCCCTCTGGACCCGTCGGAGGCCCCAGGTCGTTGCTGATCGCCAAAATTAATTCAGAGAAGACACCACCGTCGTCAGCCATGCACCAGATTGCAAGAACAACAAGGACAGCCTGACGCTACAGGTTGTTGACACGTGGCAAGGAAGAACGGACCGGATCGCACGCTGCCTTCTAATCCTGGCTGTCCATCCTGAAATGGTGGAAATTTGCACAATAAACCTAGTAAGTTCCAGAAATTCTTAACCGCCCCAAAAGTTTCCAGAAAATGCATTTAGGTCCCTACGCAGGGACCTAAATGTAATTCCTTTAGTTTTTCCTTTCATTTCAGTCCCCATAGGGACATCTTTGTAATAAAACAATAGCTTTTCTTTGTAGTTATGCTCCTGGCTTGTAAGGGCTGTTTTGACCTTGAATTTTCTGTATTTTTCCGCGATTTTTCAGGGTAGCCTGATAACTACTCCAGACACTTTTCTATTATTTTTCCAAGATTTTTCGTCGCTTCGTTGTGTCGATTTGATTTTCGTCATCTCGGGTTAGTTTTGAGCCATATTTCTTTTCAATTTCTTTCTTTGTAAAATCAAGAATAACGTGGATTTTTCTGGAATTTCTTTCTTGTCTCAAAAACTGTAGTTTTAATATTTTACCTCCTTGAGTTCGACCCAGGCATGCTTACCTGATAAAATAAGTAGTGAATGATAAAATAGGTGGGGAAAAAGCCGCTTCTTTTTCTCTCTCCTATTTTATCGTATTTTTGTTTGTCAACGTGGTTCCCTCTCTGCAGATTTTCTCCTCTAAAGTGATATTCTTAAACCACAGGTCAGAACCACTTTATCAGAGACGATGCAACGACAGATCCGAGACCAAGGGGCTTTCATGGCTGAGAGATGACTCAGATGTGAGCTGACAGAGGAGAGAACCGAGTCGGTGGTGGAGAGATACCAGAACTCAGAGGAGGAGATGGACCACATCCAGATGAGCCAAAGGAGCCAGTCCGACCTGTCCGCCCGATGAGAGAGTTGCACAACCCTGGTGCAACTCTGACACACTGTTGGATTCAGCTTCCGATGATCCTGGGAGACTTCAAGCTCCCTCCTTAGATGATTCAGTTGTTGCCCAAATTTTATGGGCTAGCCACTGAGGAGCCGCATCTACATCTCCAGGAGTTTGAGATGATCTACAGCACGATCCATGATAGATTCGTGGACGAGGATGCCATCAAGATGATGGCTTTTACATTCTCCCTTGTCGATAGAGCAGCCTACTGGCTGAAACGTTTAGGGAGATACGTCACTTCATGGGAACAGCTCCAGAACGAGTACTTAAACAAGTATTATCCACTCGGTCGGACGAACGTAGCTCGAGCCCTCATCATCAACTTTTCCATGCTTCCCAACGAGAAATTCCATGAGGCATGGGACCGCTTCCGAGAGCTCATTGACCGGTGTCCACACCATGACATATCCAAGCCCAACCTAATGCAGAGTTTCTTTTGTGTGCTGACATCGGAGCTCGTAAACGCTTCTTGTGGGGGGTCCTACTTCGCCAAGGACAAAGACTAGGTCTGGGCTATATATGAGGAGATGGACGAGAAATACACCGTTATGTCCTAGACCCGTCTTTACACTCAAGGGAAGCCCCCACCCCAGGCCGTGACCTATCAGAGGATATCATGGGTCGATGCAGGTCCTTCAACATCTTCAGCAGCCGCAACACAGGCAGAGTCATCGGCCGTTGATATGGGCATTATCAGCGAGAAGCTGGACCGCATCGAGATCATTGAGAAGAAGCAATGCATGGTATGATGCAGATTGACCAGTTGGCACAGACACTGAAGTGACCTGAAGACCCAGATCATGTATCTCCAGGAGGCACAGATGGCTTTTCAGCCATGTCTCAGTTCACGGGCTGATCCCAGCAGCAGCTCGACCTGACCCTCCGCCCAGTACAAACAAGTTTACCATGTTCAGGGGGAGACATTCCAGCAGTCACAGCACCAGTACATTCAGCCACCACCGTCTCAGGACACTCATATGGTGGTGTACCAGCAGGACCAGTGATGAATACTCATTCATCACTCTTTATTCTTATATTTTAGCTACAAAAACCTTTGCAAATGCATGTATATATTTGTAAATATAAATAATTACCAAAAGCATGCATGGTGTAAAAAGTAATAATTAGCATGTTTTTGTGTAAAAATAAAAGAATAAAGATTAAAAAGAAAAAGAGGAAATATTTAGAATAAATATTGAGCAACCTAACCCAAGGGAGGGCTCGGCATGGGCCTGACCGCATAAAAGCCAAAGTAGAGGGAGATAGGGGCTCATGTGTGTAAATATTTTTGTAAATATAATAAAAGTGTTTTCCTCTAAAAAATAGAATAAAATGACTTGTATATATTGTGTATATATTTATTATAAAAATCAAAACAAAAATAGAAAAATTAAAAAGAAAACAAAAACACTCCACTTGTGCATATCCACCATGTACATACAACCACTCCTATATTTATTTCACCCTATAAATAAATAAATTAAAATTCCAAAAATTTTGTAAATATTCTATCTTTTATGGTGTAAATAATCAAAATAAAAACAACAAAAATAAAAACAAAATAAAAAGAACAAAATTAAAAACCAAAAATAATATTGTAAATATACCTTGTACATAGATGTATATACTTATTTATTTCACCCTTGTATATAAATAATAAAAATAAAAAAATACCCTTTTATTCCTATTTTTATGCTATAAATAAAAAAAATATGTAATGGGAATAAAAATGTATAAAAATAACAAATTAAAAATCAAAAATCAAAACCCTATATTGTATATATACCTATATATAGTTATATAGTGTAAATACCTTATTTTTATTTTGAAAAATCAATTAAAAATCACAAAAAATATCCGGGAACCTCGCCCGACATCGTGCGTAGGGGTCCGTGCTCAATCGAGCCGTACCCGAGCCCTTCTTCCCGGACCTTCCACCATATAAGAGCCGAGCTCCGCCACCCATTTTCGCATCTTTGGCTCCCAATTCATTCATCCCAGGACCTCCACAGCCACCCCCGAGGTGACAGCTCCAGGTTGGTCGTGTCGTAGAGAGGAGAGAGTGATCGGACCTCTGATCCGGAGAGCTAGCGCCATCGTGCTCCGCCTGAAGCAGGAGCTCGAGCCTCGGGCCACGACGACCTGCGAGGCGACGACCCAGAGCAAGCCCAACTCATGCCCAGTCGACCCATCCACCCAGGTAGCCGTAGTTGCTTTTCTTTTCATTTAATTTTCGATTTCGCCCAAATCAGGTCGTCTCCGACGACCTCTGATTCCGACCACCTTAGACTTAGTCCCGACCATCAGAATCCTCACCACATTTGCCTTCCTCCCGCGCACCTTCTCCGCCCCTCCGTTCAACCCAGCTCGCACAGGAGCTGGGGTTCACACTCCTTCGCCGTCGCATCGCCGGAGTTCGCCCGCACCACCGCACCGTCCACCTTCACCGCCGCTAACGGGGTCGAGGCAGTTTGCCCTCGACCCAGGAGCTCTTTGGTTACGTTTTGCAGGTCAATCGAGGGATATCTGAGTCTCTCCTACTTGAGCACCGGAGCTTCTCCTCCGCCGGAGTCGAAAGAGCTCTCCGGAGCTCCGTTGATTCATCGGAGACGTTCTGCAGACGCGGGGAGCCAAGCCGAAGCTTTTCCGATCATCAGCATCCCCCGCGAAGGCCCGGAGCACGCGTACTGGGCCGGCGAAGTTCGCCGGCCACCTGTTCCTCCAGGACCTTCAGGCACCGTTCGATCAGCCTCGAAGCTCCAGTTTCGATCCGAACCGTTCATCTGAGGAGCCTCTTTCACCGCACGATCGAGGAGGATCTGATCCACGCCGTTCGATCTTAACGAAGAAGTGCCCTCTACCCTCCACCGTTGGATCTACACGTGGCCGCTTCTCCACCGTCGGATCGCGCCAAGGGTTACAGGAGCGAGGCGCCTCCTCTTCTCTACCGTCAGATCTACAAGTGGCGCGCGCTCCGCTCTTGGATCTTAAATAAGGGGTAATTGTCCTTAGGCCCCTATGCTTTTAGTTTTTATTATTTAGTCCTGTAAATATAGAATACAGTTGTTTTATTTTTGGTTTATTTGCACTTTGGACCTGAGATTTATTTTATTTGCATGTATACCCCTGCCTGTAGTGTGTCACGTGCATCGACACGTGTTTTGTTGGGTTATTTGCATACTTAGCCTTGTAGTTCTGGGTTGTTACTTAATGAATGAAACTTTTTAGATAATTGCATTTATACCCCTGTGCGTGATTTATTTGTGCATGTGCGTATATTTGTGGGTATTTTACAGTAAGGCCCTCGGACTTTTGATACATGTTACCAATTAGTCCGAGAACTTTACTTTTATTGCAATTACCCCAGACACGCGCATCGCACGTGACTTCTTGGGATTTTTGCACCGGACCCTCTGGAACTTTGGGTATTTGCGTACAGGTCCCTATGCACTGTACCTAGGTTTTCATTTTGAATAAAATATCAAACTCACTCCAAATTCAATGAAAATTGGAAACATGGCTCCTGCCATGTTGTAAAATTTTCTAGAATTTTTGGAGACATTTTTGCTTTTATTTGCTATTTTTAAAAATTCAAAAACAGCCTTTTTCTTTACTGTCTGATTTAAAAATTCACAAAAAAATATTAAAATTCATCTACAAATTATAAAAACATTATCTACTGTGTCTTTTGTCTTGTTTGATTTTCTGACTAATTTGGGTCATTTTGCATTATATAAAACGCATAAAAATTGAAAAACACCTAAAAACTTATAAAAATTCTAATAATTAATCTAAAAACCTAAAAACAATAATTTCAGTGCCTAAATTTTCCTTGTTCCTTCTTCTATACATGAAAATTACCTCCAAGGTTTTTAGGGATTTTTAGATATTTTATCTAAGTCCCTCAAGCTAGGATGGACATTGTTGCTGATTTCTTGCATTGTTTTATTTTTAGAAATTAAATAAAAATCAGAAAAATACCAAAAATTCACTAAAAACAATAAAAATCATAAAAAGAATAAAAACATTTTTATTTGAATTTTTGAGTGACTTTTGATGCATTAAATAATTGCTTGAAGTTGGTTGTTTTTCTTGTTTCTTTATTTTCTTCATTAATTAAAAATCCAAAAAAATTATAAAAATTAAAAATCCACCAAAAATACATTTCTTTTATTTTATTTCTTTTTGATACTACTTCGTAGGCCGCAAGGCCATCACGTGCTCCCTAAGTCCGACCCTGGTCGCTATACCAGGCTAATCTTATAGCCAGGACCGCTATCGCTTTTATTTGATTTTTCTCTGATTTTGGTGGTTTGATCCTCATTTTCTTGATTGACCGAGGGACTCTTGAGCGACTGAGGTCACAACGACCTTAGTTCTATTTCTTCACCTTAGTTGCTCGGGTTTTTCGGCTCATCAGAATGGCGCCGTTGCCGGGGAGCACGGCCTAGTAGTTTTTCTTTTCCATTTTCTTTTTGATTTCTTTTTCGCGGCTTTCCGTGGCTCTTTTGGAGTCCGTGGCTTTTTGCGACTTTTTATTTTTCACTTATTTTTGTTTTATTTTCTTTTTCTTTTCTTTTTCTTTTATTTTTATTTGTGCTTGTTTATTTTACTTGTCATTTTGCACATATACCCTGTTTATATTTTCTGCTTTGATTTGATTATTTTATTTGGTTTGACACTTGTCTTCTTTCTTGCGAGGGCCCGAGGACCGAGGCGACAACTTTCGAGAAGCCAGCGCAACCGCGGGACTTGGAGGCGGCTCCCTTCTGCACGGAGCCGCAGGAGAGCGTGAGAGAGAGGTTGAGTGGGCGATGATTAGCTTAGTCTTTTATTTCTGTCATTAGATTATTTGTAATAATACAGGGACAGACTGTGGACTTGGATTTTATAGCGGGTCTGTTTCGCCGAGCACCGGTGTGCTCTGGGGACCCTTAGGATTTTTCGTGGCTTTTCGTGGTTTTGTTTTTCTTCGCTGCCTTTTACGGTTTTACGCGGTTTTTTTCATCGAGCCCCTAGATTTAGGATTTTCTGCTTGAATGTGTCGTAATTAGTAGGATCCACACACTTAATTGATTGTATGTTCCTATAGAGCGTTAATTGGATCTACTAATAAATCATTAATAAAAATAACTGACTCACTCCCTTCGTAGCCTACGTGCCGTAGCCTGCCCTACCAAGCGCTGCTCCTGAACCCGATGTGTCGAGAGGAGGAGGGGTAGATCGAGACCGGACCCTTTGGCTTGAAGGACCTGTGACCAGTTAGACGGTTCTGTCGAGTAGAAATTGCCTGTTTAGGACTCGGTTTTTCCACTGCACCATATAGGTAGTTTATTTCCTGCTTTTCAATTTTGCGTGGATCACTTTGCATGTAGAGTGCTGGAGACAGGTACGCATTTCTATCTTTGCATACATCATTGATTTCATCGCGCATCGGCTTTTTTGTCTTCTCCCCCTGTTTTTGACTTAATAATCAGGAGAACCAAAAAATTTGTTAGGCCTTTTATTTTTATTGAAAAAGATTAAAAAGAAAAACCATAAAATTGGGACTGTTTAAGCTATTGACCCTAAAAAACACCTGATCTAAAAATCTGTCTTGGGGAGAGCAACCCCCTCATTGGTTGGTTTGATTGTGCGAGAGAGTGACCCGTACACTAGGTAGAGCCCTCTGGTGCCATTCCCGACTGATTACCGACTCTTTCATGCGGGACAGTCGGTTGGGGTAGCATCGGGTATCCCAGCAAGTCACGTAATCGCTCTGATAGATTGATTGTTCACCATAATAAAATAGACAAGATAATTTGATCGAGCCTTTACGGTCTTCAGCTCGCGTTGCGTTGGTGAACTGAGGTGTTTGTTTTCTGATCATCGTTTCTCCAGATCCCATCTGCCTTACTCGCTACATCACGATGATGGGTAGACGATCTCTTAGGCAGCCTCTAGCTGCACCGCTTTCGGGCGCGTCTACCCGTTCATCTAGGATGGCTCGCGAGAGCCGAGACCAGCTCTCCGAGCCCGAGTACGATTCCGCCCTGTTCCCCCTCGACCCCCTTTCTTTCGGTTCTGAGAGACCAGTGCCAGTGGAGAGATTAGCAGATTTATCGGCACCTGAGTTTGGGTCATTTGATTTTGCAGACACCATGGCCAGCAGTTCTGACGATCGCAGTCGAGGTCCACAGCCTGAGCACTTTGTGTTGGACCAGGGTGCGATCAACTCCACCCTGATCGCCTCCCTCGAGAAAGGTCAGCAGCAGTTGAGGGATCAGGGAGCGTTCATACTGGATATGAGGAGGGAGATGGAGGAGATGAGAGCAGAGAGAGAGAGCAGCGGAGAGACGGACCGAGGATCCCGGATGATGCAGATGCAGCAGCCGCGGCAGCAGCGGCAGCAGCCGCCGCAGCTGATGACACGCCAAGCGACTCAGGTAAAGGTACTAAATGGTCGTCGCAACCTCAATCAGTCGATTGTGTCAATCAAGAAAAATAGACCACCAATATAAGGTAAAATCAACTCGAAAATCAAGAGCGGTCTTGCTATTATTTTAACCTGGTATAGCAACCAGGGTCGAACACAAGGAGCACGAAATGGCCTTGCGGCCTACGAAGTAGTCAAAAAGAAAATAAAAGAAAAGAAAAAGGTATTTTTGGTAGTTTTTAATTTTTGTTATATTTTTTTTGGATTTTTAATTAATTAAGAAACTAAAGGAAACAAGAAAAGCAAGCAATTCAACTATTTATTTAATGCACTAAAAATCAACCAAAAATTCAAATAAAAATGTTTTTATGTATTTTATAATTTTTACTGTTTTTAATGAATTTTTGGGATTTTTCTGATGTTTATTTAATTTTCTAAAATGAAATAATGCACAAAAAGGAAGGTACTGTCCAGCCGAGCTTAAGGGACCTAGATAAAATATCTAGAAATCCCAAATAAGCCTGAGGTAATTTTCCTGTAAAGAGAAAGAAACAAGGAAAATTTAGGCACCTTAATTATTATTTTTGGGTTTTTAGATTATTTATTAGAATTTTTATGAGTTTTTAGGTGTTTTTCAATTTTTAGGAGTTTTATATAATGAAAAATAGCCAAAATTGGCTAGAAAATCAAGCACAACAAAAGAAACATTAGGTAATTTTTTTGAAATTTTTAGATAGGTTTTATTTTTTTTATTTTCAAAGTCAAATAGTAAAGAAAATTAATGTTTTTGAATTTTTAAAAATATCAAAACAAAACAAAAATGTCTCCAAAAATTCCAGAAAATTTTACACTATGGCAGGAGCCATGTTTCCAATTTTCATTGGATTTGGAGTTGGTTTGCTATTTTATTAAAAATAAAAACCAAGCAACTGTGCACATGGACCTATCTGCAATTATAGTAAAGTTTTGGGCCCCCTAGAGAACAAGCTTGTAAATTGTAGGGTTAGAAATGCAAATTACCCCCCAGGCCACGCACGATACACGTGACTCAGGCCTGGGGGGACCTGATTGTCATTCCTATTTTTAAAAGTGTAAAAAGTAACAAGCCAAAAACGTGGGACCAATAATGCAAAAACACCAAAAACCACGTGTCGATGCACGTGCACACAGCAAACAGGGGTATAAATGCAAATCTGATAAACAGTAGGGTCCTTAGTGCAATTTTTACAAAAATAGAAGAACTAAACTATGTATTTACAGTACTAAATAATAAAAACAAGAACAGGAGGGGCCTAAGAGCTATTTACCCCTTTTATTAATTGTCGACGGCTGGATGAACGCCACGTCGATAATCAGACGGTGGAGAGACGATGGCGCTTTAACACTGGAATGCAAGCCGGATCGAATGGTCGAGAGTCCACCACGTGGCAGATCTGACGGTCCTGGAGCGCTGTGGAGAAACCCTTGGTGAATCGACGGCTGAGAAGAGGACGCGTGGAGATCGGATGGCTGTGAATCACGAGCGCCTCTTCATCTGATCGTGCGACTCAGATCTATCCTCAGAAGGATCGGACGGTGACGAAGCTCCTTGGATGGATGGATCAGATTCGAACTGGAGCGCTGAGGATAATCTAACGGTCGACGAGGATCCTGGAAGAACTGTCGGCCGGCGAGCTTCGCCGGCCCGATATTCGAGCGTGGGGGCTCCTCGTTGGTTGCTGGAAGGCTAGGAAGAAGCATGGAAACCTTCCGCGTCTGATGGCAAGCTCCGATGGTGGCGGGGAGCTCTAGAGAACTCCGGCGAAGCGGATGACCTGGAGCTGCTGTGCTCAAGCCTTGGACCTCCAGATGAGGTCCTTACGACGATCTAACTTGCACAAGCAAAACACGGGGTCGAGGGCAAACTGCCTCGGCCGTCAGAGCGAGAGGGAGGTGAAGGATGAGGTGGTATGAGGGCTCTCCGGCGAGCGGCGGAAGGGGAGAACTGGTATGCCTGCTCCGGGGCGAGCCAGGGGGAATGGAAGGTCGGAGAAGGTGGAGAGGGGTCTGGTGGACGTGGTGGCGGTGTCGGATGGGTGAATGGGTGGCCGGAGACGAAGGGTGGAGGCGGCGGAGCTACACTACCAGCAACTGAAAAATCCTAAACTACGCTAATCTACGGGCTAAGAAGGTTACCTAGCGGGTGCTGTCGACTGGGCTGAAGCTCAGCGAGCTTCTGGGTCATTGCCTGCAAGGGGGCGTCGTCTCCCCGAGGCTGGGCGCGCTCGCGGCGGCGCACGGCGGCTGAGCCACCGGATCAGTGGTCTCCTGGGGTACTCGAGCCTCGTTTCCACTCCAAAGCACGCGGCTGTCACTCAGGCACTCCGGAGGAGCTCCTTGGCAGCGAGCAGGAGGTCCAAAGATGGAAGAATAGGTCGCCGGAGACGGAATTTTATATGCCCAGGGATCCGAGAAGAAAGGGATCGGGCGAGCTGCATGCGACTCGGATCCCTAAGATCCACCCCGGGCGAGGGTCATGGATGTTCCAGGATCAATCGGAGCCCGGGGTTAAGGTCATTGGCGATCGGGTCGGCTGTGGAGAAAATATCGAAAACGGGTCGGTCAAGACGAACCCGGCTCTGGTGGTCCTGGGGGAGAGTTGACCGGGGGTCAACAATCCCCCGTGGACCAATCAGAGCCCGCCAATTATTTAGATTTTACTAATTAGATAATAAATAGAAAATGCACGAATTTCGAAAAACTCAAAAAATGAAAAATGTTTATTTTATTTTTTTCCTATTTTTTAGTGATTTTAAATTAATTTTTCAAAATAAAAAATAAGGTATTTATATTATATAGTTATACATAGGTATATATACAATATAGGGTTTTTAATTTTGATTTTTAATTTGTTATTTTTATACAATTTTATTCCCATTTTATATTTTATTTATTTATATCATAAAATAAGGAATAAAAAGATATTTTTATTTTATTTTTATAATTTATATACAATAGTGAAATAAATACATAAGTACATTTATATACATGGTATATTTACAATAGTATTTTTGATTTTTAATTTTGTTCTTTTTATTTTGTTTTTGTTTTAATTGTTTTTATTTTATTTATTTACATCATGTCATATAGAATATTTACAAAATATTTTAGAAATTAATTTTATTTATTTATAATGCTAAATAAATAGGGATGAGTGGACTATATACATGGTGACTATGTACAAAGGTTTTGTTTTTGTTTTCTTTTTAATTTTACTATTTTTATCTTGATTTTATATTTACCAATATATAAAAATATTTACAAACCCTTTTTAGTCTATTTTTGGGAGGAAAATATTTTTATTTTATTTACAAATTTATTTACACACATGAGCCCCTATCTCCCTCTACTTTGGCTTTTATACGGTCAGGCCCATGCTGAGCCCTCCCTTGGGTTAGGTTGCTCAATATTTATTCTAAATATTTCCCTCTTTTTCTTTTTGATCTTTATTCTTTTATTTTTGCACAAAAACATGCTAATTATTACTTTTTACACAATGCATGCTTTTGGTAATTATTTGTATTTACAATTATATACATGCATTTGCAAAGGTTTTTGTAGCTAAAATATAAGAATAAAGAGTGATGAATGAGTATTCATCAGCAGCCGCGGCAAGAGGACCACCGAGACCGATGTGGGAGTTGCACAACCCCGGATCGACACTGATGCATCATTGGGTAGTGCTTCCAACGATCGTGGGGGACTTCAAGTTCCCCCCGAAAACCTTACAGTTACTCCCCCGTTTCCACGGGCTCGCCACCGAGGAGCCCCATCTCCACCTCCAGGAGTTCCTCATGATTTGCAGCACTGTCCACGACCGTCAGGTGGACCAGGACACCATCAGGATGATTGCCTTCCCCTTTTCCTTAGCAGATAGAGCAGCCACCTGGCTGAAGCATCTGGGGAAGTTTGTTTAAACTTGGGAGCAGCTCTGCACCGAGTACTTGCATAAGTACTATCCACTCGGGCAGACCAATGCAGCAAGAGCCCTTATCAGCAACTTCTCCATGCTCCCCAACGAGCAGTTCCATGAGGCATGGGAGAGGTTCCGAGAGATGACTGATCGATGCCCGCACCACGACATTTCCAAGCCCAACCTTGTGCAGAGCTTTTTCAGCGGGCTGACACCAGAGCTCCAGGGCTTGGCGAACGCTTCTTGTGGCGGGTCATACTTGGCCAAGGATCACGACCAGGTCTGGGCCATCTACGAGGAGATGACCAAGAACTACATGGTGATGTCCCAGACCCGGTTGTACACTCAGGGCAGACCCCAGCAGCCAGGACTCGTGTAGTACCAGAGGATAGCACGGGTCGACGCCGGTCCCTCCAGTTCGTCCGCAGTAGCAGCAACACAGGCAGAGTCTTCAGCTGCAGACATGGGCATCATTAGCGAGAAGTTGGATCGGATGGAGCTGATAGAGAAGAAGCAGTGCCAGGGCATCACTCAGATGGAGCAGATGGCACAAACTCTGAGCGACATGAAGACCCAGCTCATATGTCTCCAGGAGGCACAGACGGCTTCCCAGCCCCGTCTTCAGTCGCGAGGCGATCACGGCAGCAGCAGCAGCTCGTCCCAGCGCTCCAGCTCACACCAGCATCCTAGACAGGTTCACCTTGTACAGGCGGAGCCGTACCAGCAGCCGCAACCTACCTACCAGTCACCACCATCTCCAGACTTGCAGATGGTGGTGTACCAGCCTAATCAACCTCTGGCAGTACTCCCACCAGCCCGGTACGATGCAGAGCCGTTGATGGATGTCAACGGGATTTGGTATGACCACCCTCAGCCTGGAATCCAACGAGACCATTCCGGATTCAGGTGGGGGAACGGAGGTACCCAGCCCCAGCAACAGCCATCTGGTCAGGGAGGCCAGTACAACCAGCAGAGAGATCACCAGCCACAGCAGCAGCCCCCAGTGTACCCACCACCACAGCAGCAGCAGTCTTCCTATGGTCCTCGTCCCTATCAGCAGGGACAGTCTTGGAGGCGTGAGCAGCCTCACCAGCAGCAGCATCCACCACACCCATACCCCTCTCAGCAGCAGCAGCACCAGTTCCAGCAGCCTCATTACCAGAGAGGCTACCCGTCAGGCTCTCATGGCCCACTTACGAGAGCCCCGCCTTGGACGATATAGCTCGCCTTCTCACGGACCAGCAGGCTACCTTCAGACAGGAGATGGACGAGTTCCGCCAGGAGATGCGGGATAGTGAGAGGGAAGGTCGCCATCCCTGCCCAGATCGAGCCGAACCCCAACAGCCTGAAGCGGAAATCTGAGCAGGTAGCTTACACTGAGTATGCCACTCCTAGTGACCCATTTGATGATATGTCTGCAGACCTTTTTGATGCTGATTTTGTCACACTTAGGAGCGGTAGGATGCCAGCAGGCGGCGCCTCGTCTGAGCGACGTCATGAGGATACACCTAGAGCGCCAGATGAGGAGGAGGAGATCGGTACTGAGGCCGCTCAAGATGATGACAGTGGTACTGATGCCACCAAGGATGCTGACTCCACAGGCGGTGCTGAGGCCGCCATTTCACCAGTTCGAGGAGGTGGTACTGATGCCACCCGGGATGCCGAGCCAGAGCGCGGTACTGAGGCCACGAGACGTCCAGTTGATCCAGCCACTGGTGGTACTGAGGCCACCAGAGTTCATGTAGAGAGATCTGTTGTTTTTCCTTCCCCTGATGTATCTCGGAACCATGTTGTGAATAAAGGAAAAGGTTTGGTTTTTTCTGGTCCCACTGTGGTGCTTGATGTATGTGCAGATCCGGCCGTCGAGCCATCTAGACCTTTTCCTAGTCCTTCATCTGAGAAGGACCCAGTGATCTCCTTCCCTAGAGCCCTTCAGATGGGGAAGGGTAAGAAAAAAGAAAATCCAAAAAAGAGAGATCAGGAAGAGTTCAGCCAGCAGATGATAGATCGTTTCCATATCCAGCTGACTCTTCAGGAGGCTTTGCAGCACATTCCCCTTCTTCAGCGTTCGTTGAGAGACAGGACTACCGTCAGGAGGAAGAGGAGGAACCACCATTCAGAGATCCATGTGCTGACGAAAGCTACGTGCTTCGCGATTCAGAACCGTCTGCCGGCCAAGAGGCCAGATTCAGGAGCCCCTTATGTCAGATGTCACATTAGAGAGCAGAGGTTCAACCGGACTCTATTAGATAGCGGATCGTCTATAAACCTCCTTCCGGCAGCCCTTCTCGACCGCTTCGAGTTGGGCACTCTTAGACAAAGTAGGACAGTCCTTCAGTTTGTTGATCGATCTGTCAAGAGGCCGAAGGGGTTGTTACGAGATGTTGTCGTCACTATTCAGGGCCTGCAATTCCCCGTGGACTTCGTAGTGTTGGATACTTTAGTGGTAGCAGAGCAGGTTCTTGACCGCGACACGGATTTTTGTGATGATGGTGGTACTGATGCCACCTTGTTTGATGCAGATCCCTCGGATTCAGAGTCTGATTGGGCAGATTGCGAGGATTATATGCCAGACCTGAGTTCCACTGAGCCTACAGTTGAGGAGGAGGAGGTAGATGCTGAGCAGATCAGAGACAGTTCAGTTGAGCAGCCTTCTTCAGATCCAGTTTGCGAGAGTACGTTCTCATTCTCCCGGGCAGATTTAGCAGCATACACGCGGCTTCTTTCGAAGCCGAATTTGCCAGCACCCAGCTGTCCAGAGCTGAAGCCGCTCCCTACTTCGCTGAAGTATCGATTCCTTGCGGGTGAGCCTGAGATGTACCCAGTCATTATCTCCGTCGATCTGACTGGAGAGCAAGAATCCCGTTTGATGGGGGTTCTTGAAAAGAATCGCAAGGCAATCAGATGGAGCGTAGCAGATCTCCAGGGAATTAGTCCGGCCCTGTGCTCCCACCATATCTATCTCGAGGATGGGGCGAAGTCGTCACGTGAGTTCCAGTGGCAGCTGAACCCAAATCTGAGAGAGGTTGTCATGAAGGAAATCTCGAAATGGTGGAGCACCAATTTTATCTATCCCATCTCCGACTCCAAGTGGGTCAGCCCCTTACATGTGGTGCCCAAGAAGACGGGCATCACGACTGTGATCAGTGAGTCGGGAGAGGAGATTGCTACACGAGTACCCACTTCTTGGCGGGTCTGCGTTGACTACAAAAGACTCAACCAGGCCACCAAGAAGGATCATTTCTCCCTGCCTTTTATTGACCTGGTCATTGAGAGACTGGCAGGGAAGAGCCACTATTGTTTTCTGGATGGGTACTCGGGCTACAACCAGGTGTCCATCGCTCCTGAGGACCAGGAGAAGACCACCTTTACCTGTCCCTTCGGCACATACGCCTTCCGACGCATGCCATTTGGGCTATGCAATGCCCCTGCGACATTCCAGAGATGCATGCTGTCGATCTTTTCGGACATGGTAGGGGAGTGTTTGGAGGTCTTCATAGATGATTTCTCGATTTACGGCGACGGATTCGACTCCTGTCTTGACTGCCTAGACCGAGTACTCCAGCAATGTATAGAGGTTCACTTGGTGCTATCTTGGGAGAAGAGTCACTTCATGGTGACTCAAGGGAAGGTGCTTGGCCACATCATCTCCAACAGGGGCATGGAGGTTGATCCGGCCAAGGTAGATGTCATTAGAAAACTCGCACCGCCGTCTAATCTGAGGCAGTTACGATCATTCTTGGGGCACGTCGGCTTCTACCGACGATTCATTCATGATTTCAGCAGGATTGCCCGGCCGTTGACTGACCTACTGACGAAAGACACCGAGTTCCTTGTCGATGACAAGTGTCTTTCGTCCTTTGAGACTCTCAAGCAATGTGTGATTGAGGCTCCTGTTCTCCATCCACCTGATTGGTCTCTCCCATTCGAGATCATGACGGATGCCTCCGATTTTGCCGTGGGGGCCGTGCTGGGACAGAGGAGGGAGGGAGTCCCCTTTGCTATCCACTACGCTAGCCGCACATTGGATTCCGCCCAGCGGAATTATACAGTCACAGAGAAGGAGATGCTAGCCGTAGTGTTCGCCCTAGATAAGTTCAGATCTTACATCGTTGGATCTAGAGTGACCTTGTATACTGATCACACCGCCATCCGATACCTCATGGCAAAGAAGGATGCCAAGGCCAGACTGACTAGATGGATCCTTCTACTCTAGGAGTTCGACATTGAGATCAAGGATAAGCCTGGAGTCAAGAATGTGGTAGCGGATCATCTCTCCCGTTTAGAGCAGCCTGAGGAGTCTGAGCATATTGATCCCATTTGTGAGACCTTCCCAGATGAGGCGATCCTTGCTATCGCCTCACTCCCGTGGTATACCGATATGGTGAACTTTCTCGTTGCTGGGAAAGTCCCACAAGATTGGACCAGGCAGAGGCTTGAGACCTTCCTTACGAAGGCCAAGTCCTACCACTGGGAGGATCCCATCCTTTACCACGAAGGAGGGGATAGCGTCTGGCGTAGGTGCATTCCTCAGGAGGAACACCATAGCGTCCTCACTTACTGCCACAAGCTTGAGGCAGGAGGACATCATTCTGGGAGGAGAACGGCACAGAAAGTGCTCCAATCCGGCTTGTGGTGGCCTACCCTCTTCAAGGAATCTGACGAGTTCGTGAAGAGGTGTACTGACTGTCAGAGGATGGGCACTTGTGGACAGCGTGATATGATGCCGATGCATCCCATTCACTTCTGTGAGGTTTTTGACGCATGGGGCATCGATTTCATGGGTCCATTCCCTAAGAGTTAGGGATTTGAGTACATTCTGTTGGCCGTAGATTATGTTAGTCGTTGGGTTGAGGCTATCCCTGCCCGAGCCACTGATGCGAGGACAATTTGCAGATTTTTGAGGAAGCACATCATCACGCGGTTCAGGGTACCTCGAGTATTGATTTCAGATGGGGGGTCTCATTTCATCAATGACTAGGTGAAGGCCCTTGCTAGCGAGTTCGGCATAGACCATCATGTTGCTACACCTTACCATCCACAGACGAATGGTCTAGCCGAGGTGTCGAACAGGGAGATCAAGACTATTTTGCAGAAAGTCGTCCGCCCTGACCGAAAGGATTGGTTACAACTTTTGGATTTGGTCTTGTGGGCATATAGGACGTCTTTCAAGACACCATTGGGTACATCTCCCTTTCGCCTCGTATATGGCAAGCCGTGCCATTTGTCTGTTGAGCTGAGACACAGGTCACTTTGAGCAGTCACTGAGATACTTATGGATCCAGATGGTGTAGGAGACCATAGGATTGCAGAGTTAGCAGCCCTGGAGGAGTTGAGAGATACCTCCTTCTCAAACAGCCTACATTATAAGGAGAGAGTGAAGGAGTGGCATGATTCTCACATCAGCCACAAGCATTTTGAGCCTGGACAGAGAGTATGGTTGTTTGATGCGAGGCTTCGCCTATTTCCAGGGAAGCTACAGAGCAAGTGGAAGGGACCCTACTTGGTGAGAAAGGTACACAACAACGGTAGCATTGATATATCCGAGTTGTCTTCTGAGAGTACCTTTCGAGTGAACGGCCAGCGGCTCAAGCCATTTCTAGATCATGAGCCGCGGGTCGTTGATGTTGCCCCGATTCATTTTGCATGAGATATGGTATTTTGACTCACATCTATAGCATCTCACGCCTGATTTTCACTGATCTTCCGACCTGTATAGATCCAGATGTCCATATCATCACATTCTTTAGTCCCACATCCCTTTATTCATCCTTTGATTATGCTATACTTAAGGTGTACTTTACCCTAAGTATATGGAGGATGTAGGACCTTTGAGTATTTCTTTTGTTTCTATCTACCCCTGTTTTGTTGCTTATACTTAGGGATATTTTACCCTAAGTATAGGGGGGTAGACCCTGTACATTCTCCACTCGATTTTCCCTTAGTGTACAGCCTGTTATACTTAGGATTACTTGATCCTAAGTATAGGGGGAAAACCCGAGCTCTTTTTGACTTTCTATTCATTCATTCGTCTTTGTATATAGCCTTCCTTTTCACTTCCCTATACCTAGCACGAGTTATGTCTTCTCCATCGCTCTTGACTCTGAGGACATCGTTCGAGCTAAGTATAGGGGGGTGTGTATATAATCCATATATACTTTAGTCATAACTCGTACTTTGTGTGAGTGTGTAAATAAATAAAATGGCTAAAAACCCTAAAAATCACAAAAATTAAAAAAATTTCATGTACATAAACATTCTTTTATTTGCACATAAATAGCTAGTGTACAAATTATTTTTGTAAAAATGTTTTCAAAAATCTTTTGTGTAAAGCTTGTGTAATTATTTTCTTAGCAAAATTATGTATATAGTACAAAAATTTTTCCAAAATGTTTTGAAAATCAAAAGTTTGCAAAAATCTTGTGTAAATGTGTGTAAATACTTTTGCAAAAATTGCACTTCATGCATCATCCATTCATGATTTCAAAACATTTTTCAAAAATTTTTTGCATGTTTGTAAAAATTTGTGTAAATAGCATCTTTTGTACATATGTATATAGTTTTTCTGGATTATAATTGACATTTAAACTAGCCTGGAATCAAATTGAGAAATGGAGCTTGATTAAGATCTTAATCTACCTAATTTCTAAGAGGAACCTTATAGGGATTAGGTTTAAGGCTCTTCAGGTCCATGGTGACTTAATTCTTTAAGTCCACTAGGCTATGATCACATGTCATCTCAATGAGCCTAAGTGGAGCACTTAACAACAACACATGACTCATATAGACAATGGCTTTACTTGGACACTATCACTTTGCACCGAGCTCTCTACGGATGAGGTGGTGAGGAGGCAGTCTTCCTTGACTTGGGGTAGCATATGAGGGTAGTACTTCTAGGCGGAACCTCTCTTCTTCTTTTAGTGAAGGAAGTGCGTCTCAACTTGGTCTGGTTGCCATGAGGTCTAACGACGGGAGTTGTGGGTTGCAATAAAGCTTCAAAAGAGGGATAGTCTACTGGCTCAAGAGGAAAAACTCCTTGTATATATGTTGCACATGTACATGTTGTATAGATGCACTTGAAAAAAAATATGCAAAAAGAAAATAACTCCAAAAAAATGGTGGGTCTGATAGAAAATGATAATCCCACCGGAGTATGTATATAGAGTGCAATAAGCAAAGCTTGAGTTTCATGATCCACCTGATGTAGCTTGCAGCAGGGAGACTTGGCTACACTGGTCAAGCTCCCAGGGATACATGGCTACACTGGCCATGGTCCATTCTCTTCTTCCCCCTCTTCTTGAGCCGGTTGAACTTGAACTTAGAAGGGAATACCCCGCTCCTCGAGGAAAGAGTGGCCAGACTTAGGTCATAGAGTTCCCTTGTTGGGGAGGATTGTCAAGTTGCCATTTCTGAGGTGGAGAGCTTATACCTCACATTCACAGGACAAGGAAAGATTCATGTTCTTCAGGGTTTGTGGTTGGTGAGTTGTTCTGATCTGGAGTATTGAGGAGTCCTGATTATAGAGTAGTGGAACTTGGAGGCTGTTGAGTTTTAAGCTTAAGTCCCAATAAGGTTCCGACACATTAATAATCTAAAGATCTGATCGAGCTCCATACCTCAATTTAATGAAGGCAAGTTTAATAATCAACCTTGATCCATGTACATTCTTCTCTTTTTCTTTTTCTTTCTTCTTTTTCACTTCTTTTTCAAAATAAGTGTTTGCTAAGGGACTAGCAAAGTTAAGTATAGGGGGGTGATGAATACTCATTCATCACTCTTTATTCTTATATTTTAGCTACAAAAACCTTTGCAAATGCATGTATATATTTGTAAATATAAATAATTACCAAAAGCATGCATGGTGTAAAAAGTAATAATTAGCATGTTTTGTGCAAAAATAAAAGAATAAAGATTAAAAAGAAAAAGAGGAAATATTTAGAATAAATATTGAGCAACCTAACCCAAGGGAGGGCTCAGCATGGGCCTGACCGCATAAAAGCCAAAGTAGAGGGAGATAGGGGCTCATGTGTGTAAATATATTTGTAAATATAATAAAAGTATTTTCCTCTAAAAAATAGAATAAAATGACTTGTATATATTGTGTATATATTTATTATAAAAATCAAAACAAAAATAGAAAAATTAAAAAGAAAACAAAAACACTCCACTTATGCATATCCACCATGTACATACAACCACTCCTATATTTATTTCACCCTATAAATAAATAAATTAAATTTCCAAAAATTTTGTAAATATTCTATCTTTTATGGTGTAAATAAATAAAATAAAAACAACAAAAATAAAAACAAAATAAAAATAACAAAATTAAAAACCAAAAATAATATTGTAAATATAACTTGTACATAGATGTATATACTTATTTATTTCACCCTTGTATATAAATAATAAAAATAAAATAAAAATACCCTTTTATTCCTATTTTTATGCTATAAATAAATAAAATATGAAATGAGAATAAAAATGTATAAAAATAACAAATTAAAAATCAAAAATCAAAAATTAAAACCCTATATTAAATATATACCTATATATGGCTATATATTGTAAATACCTTATTTTTATTTTGAAAAATCAATTAAAAATCACAAAAAAATAGAAAAAAAAAATAAAATAAACATTTTTTTGTGTTTTAAGTTTTTAATAATTCAGCCATTTACTATTTTTAATTAATTTTACAAATATTTTCCACGTGGCTGCTTCTCATTGGTCCACTGGGGAATGTTGACCCCCCGGTCAACTCCCCCCTGTGGACCACTTCCCACGGATATGTTTCACGGACCCAACTTCCCCCGTTTATCCCCTCCAGATCCGATCACCATTTCGCCAAACCCAGGGTCCTAATCACTCCCCAAGCATCCGGGAACCTCGCCCGACATCGTGCCTAGGGGTCCGTGCTCAATCGAGCCGGACCCGAGCCCTTCTTCCCGGACCTTCCACCATATAAGAGCCGAGCTCTGCCACCCATTTTCGCATCTTTGGCTCCCCATTCATTCATCCCAGGACCTCCACAGCCACCCCCGAGGTGACAACTCCAGGTTGGTCATGTCGTAGAGAGGAGAGAGTGATCAGACCTCTGATCCGGCGAGCTAGCGCCGCCGTGCTCCGCTTGAAGCAGGAGCTCGAGCCTCGGGCCACGACGACCTGCGAGGCGACGACCCAGAGCAAGCCCAACTCACGCCCAGTCGACCCATCCGCCCAGGTAGCCGTAGTTGCTTTTCTTTTCGTTTAATTTTCGATTTCGCCCAAATCAGGTCGTCTCCGACGACCTCTGATTCCGACCACCTTAGACTTAGTCCCGACCATCGGAATCGCTCACCACATTCGCCTTCCTCTCGCGCACCTTCTCCGCCCCTCCGTTCAACCCAGCTCGCACATGAGCTGGGGTTCGCACTCCTTCGTCGTCGCATCGCCGGAGTTCGCCTGCACCACCGCACCGTCCACCTTCACCGCCGCTAACAGGGTCGAGGCAGTTTGCCCTCGACCCAGGAGCTCTTTGGTTACGTTTTGCAGGTCAATCGAGGGATATCTGAGTCTCTCCTACTTGAGCACCGGAGCTTCTCCTCCGCCGGAGTCGAAAGAGCTCTCCGGAGCTCCGTTGATTCATCGGAGACGTTCTGCAGACGCGGGGAGCCAAGCCGAAGCTTTTCCGATCATAAGCATCCCCCGCAAAGGCCCGGAGCACGCATACTGGGCCGGCGAAGTTCGCCGGCCACATGTTCCTCTAGGACCTTCAGTCACCGTTCGATCAGCCTCGAAGCTCCAGTTTCGATCCGAGCCGTTCATCTGAGGAGCCTCTTTCACCGCACGATCGAGGAGGATCTGATCCGAGCTGTTCGATCTTGATGAAGAAGCGCCCTCTACCCTCCACCCTTGGATCTACACGTGGCCGCTTCTCCACCGTCGGATCGCGCCAAGGGTTACAGGAGCGAGGCGCCTCCTCTTCTCTACCGTCGGATCTACACGTGGCGCGCGCTCCGCCCTTGGATCTTAAATAAGGGGTAATTGTCCTTAGGCCCCTATGCTTTTAGTTTTTATTATTTAGTCCTGTAAGTATAGAATACAGTTGTTTTATTTTTGGTTTATTTGCACTTTGGACCTGAGATTTATTTTATTTGCATGTATACCCCTGCCTGTAATGTGTCACGTGCATCGACACGTGTTCTGTTGGGTTATTTGCATACTTAGACTTGTAGTTCTGGGTTGTTACTTAATGAATGAAACTTTTTAGATAATTGCATTTATACCCCTGTGCGTGATTTATTTGTGCATGTACGTATATTTGTGGGTATTTTACAGTAAGGCCCTCGGACTTTTGGTACCTGTTACCAATTAGTCCGAGAACTTTACTTTTATTGCAATTATGTCCCTGTGTGCCCCAGACACGCGCCTCGCGCGTGACTTCTTGGGATTTTTGCATCGGACCCCCTAGAACTTTGGGTATTTGCGTATAGGTCCCTGTGCACTATACCTAGGTTTTAATTTTGAATAAAATATCAAACTCACTCTAAATTCAATGAAAATTGGACACATGGCTCCTGCCATGTTGTAAATTTTCTAGAATTTTTGGAGACATTTTTGCTTTTATTTGCTATTTTTAAAAATTCAAAAACAGCCTTTTTCTTTATTGTCTGTTTTAAAAATTCACAAAAAATATAAAATTCATCTAAATATTATAAAAAAATTATCTACTGTGTCTTTTGTCTTGTTTGATTTTCTGACCAATTTTGGTCATTTTTCATTATATAAAACTCATAAAAATTGAAACACACCTAAAAACCTATAAAAATTCTAATAATTAATCTAAAAACCCAAAAATAATAATTTCAGTGCCTAAATTTTCCTTGTTCCTTCTTCTATACAGGAAAATTATCTCCAAGCTTTTTAGGGATTTTTAGATATTTTATCTAAGTCCCTCAAGCTCGGATGGACATTGTTGTTGATTTCTTGCATTGTTTTATTTTTATAAAATTAAATAAAAATCAGAAAAATACCAAAAATTCATTAAAAACAGTAAAAATCATAAAAAGAATAAAAACATTTTTATTTGAATTTTTGAGTGACTTTTGATGCATTAAATAATTGCTTGAAGTTGGTTGTTTTTCTTGTTTCTTTATTTTCTTCATTAATTAAAAATCCAAAAAAATTATAAAAATTAAAAATCCACCAAAAATACATTTCTTTTATTTTATTTCTTTTTGAGACTACTTCGTAGGCCGCAAGGCCATCACGTGCTCCCTGAGTCCGACCCTGGTCGCTATACCAGGTTAATCTAATAGCCAGGACCGCTATCGCTTTTATTTGATTTTTCTCTGATTTTGGTGGTCTGATCCTCATTTTCTTGATTGACCGAGGGACTCTTGAACGACTGAGGTCGCAACGACCTTAGTTCTATTTCTTCACCTTAGTTGCTCGGGTTTTTCGGCTCATCAATCAGCCCCTGGCAGTCCTTCCTCCATCCTTTTTTGAGTAGGAGCCATTGATGGAAGTCAACAGGAGTTGGTACGACCGATAGCATCTCGAGATTCGTAGAGACCATCCCGAATTCCGGTGGTTGACCGGAGGTGCCTCATCCCAGCAGCAACCTCCAGTTCAGGGTGGACAGTACAGCCAGTCCCAGGAGCAGCAGCCCCAGTTCCCACACCAGCCACAACAACAGCAGTAGCATTACCAGCAGGTTCCTCGTCCCTACCAGTAGGGACAACCGTGGAGGCAGCACCAGCAGCGGCCTCAGCAGTACTCTCAGTATCCCCCTCATCCTTCCCAGCAGCAGCCTCACTTCTAGAGAGGCAACCCGTCCGGTTCTCATGGGGCAGCCTATGAGAATCCAGCACTCGACGACTTAGCCCGCCTTCTTTCCGATTAGCAGGCCACTTTCAGGCGGGAGATGGACGAGTTCTGCTAGGAGATGAGGGGCAAGATCGCCATACCCGCTCAGATCGAGCCAAACCCGAACAATCTGAAGAGAAAGTTTGAGCAGGTACAGTTCACAAAGGTTACCACTCCTAGTGACTCATTGGGTGATATTATTTCATATATATTTGATGCTGACTTTGTTACACTTAGGAGTTGTAGGATGCTAGTCGGCAGCGCCTCGTCTGAGCGACGACACCACAAGGATGCAGGAGCGCCAGACGAGGAGTATAGCGGCGCTGATGCCACTCATGATGATGATGACGATGGTGCTGAAGCCACCAAGGATGTTGATCCATGAAACGGTACTAAGGCCGTCACATCCCCAGTTGCAGAGGGTGGTACTGATGCCACCGAATGTTCAGATGCTGAGCCAGAGTGTGGTGTTGATGCCGCAGTTCGTGATTCCGTGGGTGGTACTGAGGCCACCCCTTTTATTCAAGTTGTATTTCCTTTAGTTTCTATACCCCGAGACTCTATAGAAAACACCAAAAAGATTAATAAAGGAAAGGGTTCTTCATCTTCGAGTCCATATGTGATGCATGGTGATACTTATATGGATTATATTTCTTCTCAGTAGCAGGGACCCATTCCTAACCCTCTATCTGAGGAGGGCCCATCCATCCCCTTCCCTCATGCACTTCGCTTGTCTAAGGGGAATAAAAAAGAAAATCCAAAAAAATCCCAACAGTTAGGGTCCGTTTGGTTGCAGGGTTGGACAGGGTTGGGTTTGACAGGGGTACCCCTGTGAATAGTAAACTGTGAGGAGGAGAACCCTATTTGGTTGCAGGGCCAACCCGGGTTGGGCCAAGCCAACCCTGCCCAACCCTGCAACCAAACGATCCCTTAGAGTTCAGCCAGCAGATGATCGATAGATTTTAGATTCAGATTACCCTACAGAAGACACTTGAGCACATCCCTCACTTCCAAAGGAATCTGAGACAGAAGACTACCATCCGCGGGAAGAAGAGGAACCATCATGCAGAGATTTGTGTGCTCACTCATGCCACCTGCTTCGCCATCCAGAACCGTCTGCTAGCCAATAGGCTAGATGCAGGAGCTCCCTATGTCAAATGTCATATCCATGAGCAGAGATTCGTTCAGACTCTATTAGATAGCGGCTCTTCCATCAACCTCCTTCCGGCAGCCTTACTCGACCGATTCAAGTTTGGCCATCTTCGACAGAGCGGGGCAGTCCTTCAGTTTGCTGATAGATCTGTCAAGAGGCCGAAGGGGTTGTTGAAGGACGTGGTCATCACAATTCAGGGTATGAATTTCCCCGTGGACTTCGTTGTGTTGGACATGGAGATCCCTGAGTCTGTGACCGATACCCCCATCATTCTAGGACGTCCATTCTTGGCCACATCCAAGGCAGTGTCCAACCATGATAGTGGGAAGGTATACTTTCGTGTCGAGGATGGGAGTATACAAATAAAGATGATCGACGAGACTAGAGCACGAGATTGAGCTTGCTCAGAGCAACACAGTGATTCAGAGTAGATGACAGAGGCAGAGCGAGACGTCCACTAGGAGTGCGATTTTGTAATTACAGATGATGAAGCCTCTTGGTCTGATCCCATTTCATGAGCCATCCTCTCACATTCAGATACTACATATTCACATATTCCAGCAGAGGAGAACATGGAGAGCACACTCTTGGCAGAGGACACATTCGAGGCTGTGGATCGTGTCCAGGATAGTGAGGCAGATTATATTTCTAGTGATTCAGATTCAGATCCCTCGGAGTCGGATATAGATTGGGCCAAATTTGATGATTTGATATCGTATCTGATTCCTACAGAGCCAACAGCTAGGGTGGAGACTGATCCGATACAGATTACAGATGCACCAGCAGGGCAGTATACACTGGCTTTCCATGATCAACGAGAGTTCTCCCACGCAGATTTGGTTGCATTTACTCATACATTTCAGAGGCCAGATTTTCCAGCTCCCAGTTGCCTAGAACTGAAGCCTTTGCCGCAGTCACTGAAGTATAGGTTCCTTGCAGACGAGCATGAGATGCACGCAGTCATTATCTCAGCAGATTTGACTGGAGAGCAAGAATCTCGTTTGATGAAGGTTCTTGAAAAGAACTGCAAGGCGATAGGATGGAGTGCAGCTGATATCCAGGGGATAAGTCCGACCCTGTGCTCCCACCATATCTATCTTGAAGAGGACGCTAAGCCATCGCGTGAGTTCCAGCGACGGCTGAACCCGAATCTTCGAGAGGTTGTCATGAAGGAGATTTCGAAATGGTGGAACGCCGATATTATCTACCCCATCTCCGACTCCAAGTGGTTTAGTCCATTACATGCGGTGCTCAAAAAGACGGGCATCACTACAATTATGAGTGAGTCTGGAGAGGAGATAGCTACCCAGGTACCCACTTCTTGGAGAGTCTGTGTGGACTAAAGATGATTGAATCAGGCCACCAAGAAGGATCGTTTCTCGCTGCCTTTTATTGATTAGATTATAGAGAGGCTAGATGGGAAAAGTCATTACTGCTTTCTTGACGGGTACTCCGGCTACAATCAGGTGGCCATTGTACCCGAAGATTAGGACAAGATGACATTCATCTGTCCATTTGGGACCTATGCTTTCAGATGGATGCCCTTTGGTCTATGTAACGCCTCGGCGACATTCCAAAGATGCATTTTATCCATCTTCTCGGACATGGTGGGTAACTGTTTAGAGGTCTTCATGGATGACTTTTCGATCTATGGCAATGTGTTTGATGCTTGTCTTGACTGCCTAGACCACGTCCTTCAGCGCTACATTGAGGTTCATCTTGTTTTATCCTGGGAGAAGAGTCACTTCATGGTGACTCAAGGGACGGTGCTTGGTCATATCATTTCCAATAGGGGCATGGAGGTTGATCCGGCCAACGTGGATATCATCAGGAAACGCAATCCACTGTCCAACCTGCGATAGGTACAGTCTTTTCTGGGGCATGTCAGTTTTTACCGACGATTCATTCATGATTTCAGTAGGATTGCCCGACCGTTGACTGATTTGCTTACCAAAGACACCAAGTTCATTGTAGATGATAAGTGTCTTGCGTCATTTGAAACTCTCAAGAGTCTAGTTGTTGAGGATCCTGTCCTTCAGTTGTCTGATTGGTCTCTCCCATTCGAGATCATGACAGATGCCTCTGATTTTATCGTAGGACCCATGCTAGGACAGATGAGGCATGGAGTGCCTTTTGCCAATCACTACGCTAGCCATACATGGATATTGCACAATGGAACTACACCGTCACTGAGAAAGAGATGCTAACCGTAGTTTTTTGCATTGGACAAGTTCATATCATATATCATTGGATCCAAAGTGACTATCTTTACTGATCATACCGCCATCAGGTACCTCATGGCTAAGAAGGATGCCAAAGCAAGACTGACTAGATGGATCCTTCTACTCTAGGAGTTTGATATTGAGTTTAAGGATAAACCTGGAGTCAAGAATGTGGTGGCGGATCATCTCTCCCGATTAGAGAATCTTGAGGAATCTGAGTAGATTGATCTCATTTCTGAGACCTTTCCAAATGAGGTGATCCTTGCTATCGCCTCGCTTCCGTGGTACGCTGACATTATGAACTATCTTGTTTCCAAGATAGTTCCACAAGGTTGGCACAAGCAGTGACTTAAAACCTTTCTTGCGAAGGTCGAGTTTTACCACTGGGAGGATCCCATCCTTTATCATGAAGGAGGGTATAGTGTCTGGCGTCGGGCATTCCTCAAGAGGAGCACCATAGCGTCCTCACATACTGCCACAAGCTTGAGGCAGGGGGACATCACTCTGGGAGGAGAACGGCACAGAAAGTGCTCCAATCCGGCCTATGGTGGCCTACCCTCTTCAAGGATTCTGATGAATTCACGAAGAGGTGTACTGACTGTCAAAGGATGGGCACTTGTGGACAGCGTGATATGATGTCGATGCAACCCATTCACTTCTGTGAGGTTTTTTAAGCATGGAGCATCGATTTCATGGGTCCATTCCCTAAGAGTCAGGGACTCGGGTACATTCTGTTGGTCGTGGATTATGTGAGTCGTTGGATTGAGGCCATTCCCGCCCGAACCGCAGATGCCAAAACTATTTGCAAATTTTTGAGGAAGAATATCATTTCACGGTTCGGGGTACCTATAGTATTGATATCTAACAGGGGGTCTCACTTTATCAACGACAAAGTAAAGGCCCTTGCTAGTGAGTTTAGCATAGACCATCGAGTTGCCACTCCATATCATCCACAGACCAATGGTCTTGCTGAAGTATCGAATAGGGAGATCAAGATGATATTGCAGAAGGTAGTCTGCCCAGACCGAAAGGATTTGTTACAGCTTTTAGACTCGGTCTTGTGGGAATATCGTACTTCCTTCAAGACTCCTCTAGGTACATCTCTATTTCGTCTCGTTTATGGCAAGCCCTACCATTTAGCTGTTGAGATTAGGCACAAGTCACTTTGGTTGTCACAGATATAAATTGGATCCAGTGTGTATAGGTGATTAAAGGAAGGCATAATTGACAGCCCTGGAGGAGTTTAGAGATACAGCCTTTTCGAGCAGCCTACAGTATAAGGAGCGAGTGAAGATATGGAATGATTCTCACATTAGCCATAAGCAGTTTGAGCCAGATCAGAGAGTATGGTTGTCTGATGCCAGGCTTAGATTATTTTTAGGGAAAATGCAGAGTAAGTGGACGGGACCATACCTAGTCAGAAAGGTACATGACAATGGGAGTATCGACATATCTGAGATGTCGTCTGAGTCTACATTTTGTGTTAACGGTCAACGTCTCAAACCATATCTAGATCATGAGCCGCTAGTCGTTGACGTCGCCCCAATTCATTCTGCATGATATGTGGTCTTTGACTCACATCAGTTACATCTCATGCCTGATTGTCACTGTCTTCCGCCTTGTATAGATCCAGATGTCCATATCATCTCATTCTTTAGTCTAACACCCCATCTGCATCTTGTGATTATGCTATACTTAGGGTGTACTTTATCCTAAGTATAGGGAGGTATAAGACTCTTGATTATTCTTTGGTTCTTTTTACCTCTGTTTTGTTGCTTATACTTAGGGATATTTTACCCTAAGTATAAGGGAGGTAGACCCTGTACATTCTATCACTCGGTTTTCTCTCTATGTACAGTCTGCTATACTTAGGATTACTTAATCCTATGTGTAAGGGGAAACACCGAGCCCTCTTCATTCTATTCTTTGATTCATCGTTGTAGTATAGCATTCCTTTTCACTTCCCTATACTAAGCACGAGTTATGTCTTCTTTATCGCTCTTGATTCACTCTGATGACATCGTTCGAGCTAAGTATGGGGGTGTCGTATATATATATATATATATATATATATATATATATATATATTACATATATACTTTAGCCATAACTCGTACTTTGTGTGAGTGTGTTAATAAACAAAATGGCTAAAATCCTTTATCCAAAAATTGTATATTTTTTACAATTTTCTTGTACATAAAATTCTTTCTTGCACATACATAGTTATTTATAAAAAATTATTTTTGTACAAATATTTGTAAAAATGTTATGTTTGTAAAAACCTTGTAAATATTTTGATAGCAAAACTATGTATATAGTACAAATTTTTGTAAAATGTTTGAAAAACAAAAGTTTGCAAAAAAGCCTTGTGTAAATAATTGTAAATATTTGCAAAACTTCTACATACATGCATACATTCAAACATTTTTCAAAAATTTTGCACATTTTCAAAAACCTTCCATAAAAAGATTTTTGTATATACCTGTACATTCTTTTGAATCATAGATTGATGTTTAAACTAGTCTAGAATTAAATTGGAAAATGGAGCTTGGTTAAGACCTTAATCCACTTAACTCTAAGAGGAACCTTATAGGATCTAGGGTTGAGACTTTTCAGGTATATTGGTGACTTAATTCTTTGAGTCCACTAGGCTATGATCACATGTCATCTTGATGAGCCTAAGTAGAACATTTAACAACACACAGATGACTCTCACAGACAATGGCTTTACTTGCACCAGTGATGAACCGCAAAATCAGCCCTTTAATAGTGCTAAATTAGCACTTTAACATGTCGATGCAGTCGGGCCGATTTTGGTCATCAAAGAGACCATCTCATTGATACATGTCAAATAAGAATGCGATGGTCGTTATTTTTTATTTTACTTGGCAAGAAACCAAGGTCGAACTCAGGGACACGAGCCTCTCTCGTATTAATCGGATTTAAGTTTATTTAATTAAGCGTTGAGTTAAAGGTATATAGGTCAAATATGCAAGGAGATAAAACAAGACAATGCATTAAAATAAATAAACATGAATTTTTTTCCATTTTTGTAATGCAAATAAATGCCATGCGATGCAATGAAGATATGCCCTAGGTAGAAAATAATGAGCAAAAGAGTCAACAAGTCAATTCCAGATTTAATTAAGGTGATGAACTCAATTCGAACAAGGCATAGATTAAGTGACACGTAGCTATCAAAATAATACATCAAAATTCATTGTATCCAAAACAACAAATTACATGCCATTAGAAAGATCATCAAACCAGCTTTAAAATGAAACTGAAATCAACTAAAACAGAGGTACGGTGCTCAAGATATGCATAAAAGAAGCCAGGGGCATAAGTGCAAGAAAACATAAAAAAATAACTACAAATAGGTCATGGCAGGGACTAAAATGTAAATAAGTAAAAGGACGGGACCTTCCCTGTAAAATACCCACTGCTCACGCACGCTGCACGTGATCAAGGGACCTATCTGCAAATTGAAGAAGTCGGCGGGGCCTGGTTGCAATTAGCCAAGAAAAACACGTGCCAGGCACGCGCTTCCTAGGCTCGGGACGGCTCGGAGGCTCGGTGCTGCTTCGGGTCGGCTCGGGAAGTTCGAAGCTCGATGCAGGTTCGATAGGCTCGGTAGTGTCCAAGCCTAGAGGCTCGAACATTCAGGCTCGGGGATGCTCTGGCTCTGACGCGTGGCTGAGTATGAACCCTCGGATCACAAAGATCGAAGGGCTCTGAAGATCGTATGCGTGGCTGCTCCTGAACCATCAGATCAACATGATCCGATGGCTTGAATGAGATCCGCTGTAGGCGACGTGGCCTATTCTGGGTCGTTGGATGATCGCTGGAAGGGGATCATCCAATGGCAACTGCTCTTCTCCCTCATCCGCAGGCTGGTGGCGCGGTCAGGGCTCCGGCGAAGGCGCGCGAGCTCCGCCTCCCGTTCTCGGCTGCTATGGACCTCCCCGAAGCTTCTTAGAATTAGGTCGATGTCGCTCGAAGCTCGGGGAGGACATCAGGCATCTTGGATTGGCCAACCAAAGCTCGGACGTCGAGAGCGGAGTTGATGAAGAAATCTCCGGCGAGAGTTCCATTCATTGAAGAAAGTTCACCTGCAGGTTAATGACACATAGCCGAAGCGTGCTACTTGTGGTGCGTTCGTAGTGGAGGTGAAATGGGAGCTCGTTGGGGGCGAAGAAAGTGGTGAGCTCAAAGCTCCTCCGCCGTGGATGGCGGAGGAGGTGGGTGACGGCGGTCTGAGGCTGCGAAGGATAGAGAAGGTGGTCGAGGGTAGCGCGTGTAAGGGGGAGCGATGGTGAAGCTAAGGGAGTGGTCATCGGAGGGTGAAAGCGGCCGAAGAGGCCTGATTAAATCAATGAAATCAAAATAAAAAGACAGAGGAGGAAGGGGGACTTTACCTGGTCGGAAGGTGGTCGGATGGCTTGGGCTGGGGCTCGAATCGAGCCCCGAGTCTTCGCTGGACACGGCCAGCCACTCCGTGCAGCTCGGACGGTCGCCAAGAGGCGCCGCAGCTCCGCCGTTAGTGGCGGAGGGTCTCTCCAGGGGCTGGGTCGTCTTCGCTCAATCCTCTCGCCTCCCCCTGTCACAGGGAGGCGGAGGAGGGCTGGGCCCCTCCCCGCGTAAAGATGGACAACCGCAAATGGAGGGGGAGTCGAGGTTTTTAAGGTTGAAGGTGGCGGAAGATCGTGATGAGAACGTGGGGTTTCGAGGGAGTTGTGGATTGAGTGGGAAGACGACTGGAGTCGTGAGATGGTGCGTGAGGATGGTGGATGACTGGGGAAAACCCAGCAGTGGTTGGCGATGGGAGATGGTGATTGGTGAGGGCGAGAAAAATGGAAGGGGGCGAGGTGTTTGCGGAGTGGAGATCGTGTGAAGAGTGGGGGTCTGGAGGTTGACGATGGCCGCTGGCCGTTGGATCTGGAGATCCAACGGCGGGCATTTAGGCGCGGAAGGACGGTGTAGATGGGACCTGGGCGATGCTAACGAAGGGCTACAGAGCAGCCACGTGTCGTGCCAAGGGAGCGGCGCGAACGGATGGCTATGATCAGGAGGCGAAGAAGATCTGAGGGTGGAGAGTATGGGAGGAATGATCGGCTGAGATGGCCGGATGAAGGTGCGATCGGGAGGACCAGAAGGTGACACGTGGCGCACGATGGGAAGGGCGCTGAAGGACGGCCTAGATGGGTTGCTGGAGTTGATCGATCGGTTAGAAACAGAGGGCGGATTAAGCGGCTCAGATGGAAGATCTGAATTGCGATCAGAGGGCATCGGTCGCGCCACGTGGCACGCTCTGGTGAGAGCGCTCACGTGCGGTGTAGATTAAGTGCGGGTCTGATCGAAGGGTTGAGGGAAAGCAGCTGGCGTGGAGAGATGGGGGCCGTTGGATCTCAGGAGGAGATCTGACGGCCCAGATCGCAGGCGGGTTGGACAAGGTAAGCGGGCCACGTGGCTCACCCAGATTGGGCTGCGTGGCCCAATCAGATTATTGCAGACTTCAAGATGAAATATGAAGGTCAAGATGGCCGAATTTGAGAAAACTCAAAACATGAAAGTTGTAGATCTTGATAAGATCTACAATTTTCATGTTGGCCAAAACTGTAGATGAAGTCAAACAAAGGCCCGAAATGTTTTTGAGGGTATTTTTAAGTCTAAAAAAATACCACGAATTTCATTTTGTCATTTTTTTGTGGTTTTTAATTTATTTGGTACTCTGTTAATTACAGGACATTAACAGGGTTTTATTGACAAAACTTTAAGCAAAGGGGTTAATTATAGAAAATAAAGATGATGAAACTGAGGTTCATCACCCCCCCTATACTTAAACTATGCTCGTCCTCGAGCATCAAAAAGAATGACTAAGTTGGATTAACCCCCTTGTGCATGTGAATACAGGATCTAATCTGATCAAGTCGACTCGACTTTAGAGATCCAAAATTCTAAAGTTCAACCCAGCCTTAATCAAGAGGCTTTCAATTCCTCTACTTCTCTAGACTCTCTCTGATGTACATATAAACTAAAGGATATGAGGTTTAGTGTTGACTGCAATTCTGAGAGTAGAGTCAATTCGTCACCCAAAATCTTGGTCCGAGAAAATCTCCTAAGGATCCAATCCTCAACACTAGGGAATAAATCCAATCTTGCATTCAGTCCACCGTCTCCTTAGTTGTCAGACTTAGAAAATGTAGATGGCAGGCCAGAAATGGAGGGCATGGGATTGTGTCAATTCTTCTCTCCCTCTCATTGGAACAAGGATTCTCTCTAGTGCCTTTGTACGCAACACATTTTTTTGGTGTTGATCAGTGCGTCCGTCAAGAGAAGTTGGAGCCGTCTGCACTTATTTTCCTGGGAGTACACCGGGGTGTGTCTCTTTTGAGTACCTATCGTACCTTCGACACCCAAACTTGTAGAATTTACGATGCAGAGCCCTTTTTTGGTGCAAGCCCGACTCCTGGTCCTAATAGCGGTGGTCCAAGTGGACACTTTGAAAAGTTTGGGAGCGCTCGCCTTTGGTGGAAGCTCTTTGATATGTAACTTTGTGGAATGAGAGCTTTTCTTTGAAATTTCTTTGACTTGTATAATTTGTGGCTAGCTCCACTGCTTTTACCAAGAGTTGGCGCACACTAATCAACATTTTTTTTATTTTTCACACCCAGGCACTTAGGTTAATAACAAGAGATTAGTATAAGAACCAAGTTCTCATACTGTCTAATATTGTTGACACTCAGGTTTCCTGAAGCTTTCAAAGATTTTATCCCATCCTCGAGCATCATTAGATCAAATCCAGACTCGAATCCCTCATCCCAATCCCTCAGGTGAAGAGTCAACTCATCTCAATCAAAACCGCAGTCGTGCATGTGTTGTGTTGATCATATTCTTTATGTCTGAGACTAAGCATGGAATATAGCATGCAAATCTAGAGACCTAGGGGAATGTGGATGATTAAGTCTAAAACCCTGATGACTAAGGCTGGTTAATCCTAAAACCTCAAAGACCTCAAAAAGTTAAGTTTCCTTGACCAATTCAGATCCCGGGTGAAAGTGTAAGTGTAGAGGACTAATCCAACTTCTTCATTCAAAAACAAGACATTTTTTTTAACTTCAAGAGATATTAGAACTGTCTAAACTCAATTGAGCATCTGCAATTCAGCCAGTATGGATGTAAGTACAGGCCGGAGCCCGTTGCTTGAGGACGGGGCCTTGCGCGATGTCCTCTAAACCATCCAATCTGCTAAGGGCGAACCCTCACTGAACGCGGCTGACTTAATTGGGTTTAGTAGTCACCAATGACTCTTAAAGAATTTTTAGGATTTTTCTGATTTTTATGGATTTTAATTAGAGAGTTAAAACACAAGTTAGAATCAACTTTCCTTGAAAAGAGAAGGCGATTTTTTTCAAAACCATGTCACACAAAATAAAAAGTTTTCAAAAATTTTCAAAAATCATTTTCGAAAATATTTTTATAAAATTAGCGTAACATAATATCGAAAAGCCGCGAAATCATTTGAGTTCTCTTAGTTCAAAGAATTTTACCTTAGCTAAAAAGTTTTAAATTTTTCAAAATTTTCAGATTATAGCTAAAGCAAATATACGGTATATACGGTATACCCCCCTATACTTAAACTTTGCTATGTCCTTATAGCACTAGATGTTACAAGTACATAGGTCCATTTAAATATATAGGAATATACGGGAGCTAAGAGGGGCTCCCCCAATACTTAGGTTAGAAATAACCTAAGTATAAAGGCAAGGATAGATGAGTAGAGAATAATCACGGGGACTCGAGTCCCCCCTATACTTAGGCTGAGATTAGCCTAAGTATAAAGATGGGATTTGATGTTGGAAGGGACCCAAGGTGAACGAAGAAGAGGAATGGATTTACAAGTGAGCGGTTGAATCTTTGGAGATGAAATGGAGTGACTAAGGTTTTAGGGTTGTGTAGCAAACATGGCTCAATTCAAGCACGCAAAAACCCTTAGTTTCACCAACTCACACATGAAACCAACCGAAGTTGGTTTATTATCTTGTCAGTTTTATAGGTGACAAAGCATTAGATATTTACGCGAAGAAAATGTGAAATGAAAATCAAGGCGCATGCGCGGGTGTTGCTCTCCCAAAACCGAATTTTACTCCATTTTTGGTTGACTTGCAATTAACAGTCCCAATTTTATTTTGAATTATCACTGAATTAAGGTTAGCACATCAATCAGAAAATCATCGTCTACCGTTCATTTCATTTTCCATTAATCCTAGGTGATCAATCTAGGAAATGAAAGCCGAGAAAAACATGTATTCGATGAAAAAAACGCGATCTAGGCTAAGCGAGAAATCATGCAGTGATTTGACGATAAATCCGCGAAAAAACTAGGGCCGTTTTGAAAACCAAAATCAATGTATGCAAGTCGAATAAAACCGCACCTAATCATGCATCTATTAGCGGGGAATGATATCCATTTAAGTTCGGCTAAGTGAGGAGAGATTACGTGCGTCTATATTTTAGTGTGTCCTACTTATGATCAAGCACGTAAAAATATGAAAAATAAAATGAGCTCGGAGAGCCACGTGCCTAGTCCTTGGTCGACATTCAAGTAGGGACGATCCCCACACAACCACATTCGTTCGATTACAATCGCGAGTCTTCGATCGAAGACCGCTGTAAAAGACGAATTATTACAAGTCATGCAAACAAAAAATGCGAGACATTTTTTTTCCTTATTTGCTCCAAGCATGCTCCTGCGGCTCCTCGCAGCGGGAAGCGTCCTGCTCCTCGCCTCCTTGATCCATCAAGGGCCCTGCCACAAGAACAATGGTTAGATATCAAATAAGAAAGAAAATTTTTATGTGCAAAATATGTGATCATTTGACCTATAAAAAAAGAACACTAAATTAAACAAACAAAAATCCAAAAAATGTAAGAAATGAGTCGTGTCCCTGGCAACGGCGCCATTTGATGAACCGCAAAATCGGCCCTTTAATAGTGCTAAATTAGCACTTTAACATGTCGATGCAGTCGGGCCGATTTTGGTCATCAAAGAGACCATCTCATTGACACATGTCAAATAAGAATGCGATGGTCGTTATTTTTTATTTTACTTGGCAAGAAACCAAGTTCGAACTCAGGGACACGAGCCTCTCTCGTATTAATCGGATTTAAGTTTATTTAATTAAGCGTTGAGTTAAAGGTATATAGGTCAAATATGCAAGGAGACACAACAAGACAATGCATTAAAATAAATAAACATGAATTTTTTTCCATTTTTGTAATGCAAATAAATGCCATGCGATGCAATGAAGATATGCCCTAGGTAGAAAATAATGAGCAAAAGAGTCAACAAGTCAATTCCAGATTTAATTAAGGTGATGAACTCAATTCGAACAAGGCATAGATTAAGTGACACGTAGCTATCAAAATAATACATCAAAATTCATTGTGTCCAAAACAACAAATTAAGCATGCCATTAGAAAGATCATCAAACCAGCTTTAAAATGAAACTGAAATCAACTAAAACAGAGGTACGGTGCTCAAGATATGCATAAAAGAAGTCAGGGGCATAAGTGCAAGAAAACATAAAAAAATAACTACAAATAGGTCCTGGCAGGGACTAAAATGTAAATAAGTAAAAGGACGGGACCTTCCTTGTAAAATACCCACTGCTCACGCACGCTACACGTGATCAAGGGACCTATCTGCAAATTGAAGAAGTCGGCGGGGCCTGGTTGCAATTAGCCCAGAAAAACAGGTGCCAGGCACGTGCTTCCTAGGCTCGGGACGGCTCGGAGGCTCGGTGCTGCTTCGAGTCGGCTCGGGCAGTTCGAAGCTCGATGCAGGTTCGATAGGCTCGGTAGTGTCCAAGCCTAGAGGCTCGGACATTCAGGCTCGGGGATGCTCTGGCTCTGACGCGTGGCTGAGTATGAACCCTCGGATCACAAAGATCGAAGGGCTCTGAAGATCGTATGCGTGGCTGCTCCTGAACCATCAAATCAACATGATCTGATGGCTTGAATGAGATCCGCTGTAGGCGACGTGGCCTCTTCTGGGCCGTTGGATGATCGCTGGAAGGGGATCATCCAACGGCAACTGCTCTTCTCCCTCATCCGCAGGCTGGTGGCGCGGTCAGGGCTCCGGTGAAGGCGTGCGAGATCCTCCTCCCGTTCCCGGATGCTATGGACCTCCCCGAAGCTTCTTAGAATTAGGTGGATGTCGCTCGAAGCTCGGGGAGGACATCATGCATCTTGGATTGGCCCATCAAAGCTCGGACGTCGAGAGCGGAGTTGATGAAGAAAGCTCCGGCGAGAGCTCCGTTCATTGAAGAAAGTTCACCTGCAGGTTAATGACACATAGCCGAAGCGTGCTACTTGTGGTGCGTGCGTAGTGGAGGTGAAATGGGAGCTCGTCGGGGGCGAAGAAAGTGGTGAGCTCGAAGCTCCTCCGTCGTGGATGGCGGAGGAGGTGGGTGACGGCGGTCTGAGGCTGCGAAGGATAGAGAAGGTGGTCGAGGGTAGCGCGTGTAAGGGGGAGCGATGGTGAAGCTAAGGGAGTGGTCATCGGAGGGTGAAAGCGGCCGGAGAGGCCTGATTAAATCAATGAAATCAAAATAAAAAGACAGAGGAGGAAGGGGGACTTTACCTGGTCGGAAGGTGGTCGGATGGCTTGGGCTGGGGCTCGAATAGAGCCCCGGGTCTTCGCTGAACATGGCCAGCCGCTCCGTGCAGCTCGGGCAGTCGCCAAGAGGCGTCGCAGCTCCGCCGTTAGTGGCGGAGGGTCTCACCGGGGGTTGGGTCGTCTTCGCTCAATCCTCTCGCCTCCCCCTGTCACAGGGAGGCGGAGGAGGGCTGGGCCCCTCCCCACGTAAAGATGGACAACCGCAAATGGAGGGGGAGTCGAGGTTTTTAAGGTTGAAGGTGGCGGAAGATCGTGATGAGAACGTGGGGTTTCGAGGGAGTTGTGGATCGAGTGGGAAGACGACTGGAGTCGTGAGATGGTGCGCGAGGATGGTGGATTACTGGGGAAAACCCAGCGGTGGTTGGCGATGGGAGATGGTGATTGGTGAGGGCGAGAAAAATGGAAGGGGGCGAGGTGTTTGCGGAGTGGAGATCATGTGAAGAGTGGGGGTCTGGAGGTTGACGATGACCGCTGACCGTTGGATCTGGAGATCCAACGGCGGGCATTTAGGCGCGGAAGGACGGTGTAGATGGGACCTGGGCGATGCGAACGAAGGGCTGCAGAGCAGCCACGTGTCGTGCCAAGGGAGCGGCGCGAACGGATGGCTATGATCAGGAGGCAAAGAAGATCTGAGGGTGGAGAGTATGGGAGGAATGATCGGCTGAGATGGCCGGATGAAGGTGCGATCAGGAGGACCAGAAGGTGACACGTGGCGCACGATGGGAAGGGCGCTGAAGGACGGCCTAGATGGGTTGCTGGAGTTGATCGATCGGTTAGAAACAGAGGGAGGATTAAGCGGCTCAGATGGAAGATCTGAATTGCGATCAGAGGGCATCGGTCGCGCCACATGGCACGCTCTGGTGAGAGCGCTCACGTGCGGTGTAGATTAAGTGCGGGTCTGATCGAAGGGTTGAGGGAAAGCAGCTGGCATGGAGAGATGGGGGCCGTTGGATCTCATGAGGAGATCTGACGGCCCAGATCGCAGGAGGGTTGGACAAGGTAAGCGGGCCACGTGGCTCACCCAGATTGGGCCACGTGGCCCAATCAGATTATTGCAGACTTCAAGATGAAATATGAAGGTCAAGATGGCCGAATTTGAGAAAACTCAAAACATGAAAGTTGTAGATCTTGATGAGATCTACAATTTTCATGTTGGCCAAAATTGCAGATGAAGTCAAACTAAGGCCCGAAATGTTTTTGAGGGTATTTTTAAGTCTAAAAAAATACCACGAATTTCATTTTGTCATTTTTTTGTGGTTTTTAATTTATTTAGTACTCTGTTAATTACAGGACATTAACAGGGTTTTATTGACAAAACTTTAAGCAAGAGGGTTAATTATAGAAAATAAAGATGATGAAACTGAGGTTCATCACCCAGCACCTTACACATGGCTCTCTACGGATGAGGTGGTGAGGAGGCAGTTTCCTTTGGCTTGGGGTAGCATACGCGGGTAGTAATTCTAGGCGGAACCTCACATTTTCTTGTAGTGAAGGAAGTGTGCCTCAACTTGTTCTGGCGGTGTTGACGTCTAAAGACAGGAGTTGTGTGTTGCAATAGTGCTTCAAAAGAGGGATAGTCTACTGGCTCAAGAGGAAAAAGTCCTTATGTATATATGTTGCACCATGTAGATATGTTGTACATATGCACATCAAAAAAATGTGCAAAAGAAAGAAAAACTCCAAAAAAGTAGTGGGTCTGATAGAAAATGAAATACCCACCGGAGTATATATAGCCAAATAAAGCAAAGCTTATGTTACCCATTCTCATCTCATGAAGCTTGCAGTAGGGTGACTTAGCTACACTGGTTAGGCTTCCAGGGATACATGGCTACACTGGCCATGGTCCATTTTCTTCTTCCTCCTCTTCTTGAGCCGGTTGAACTTGAACTTAGAAGGGAATACCCGCTCCTTGAGAAAAAAGCTGCCAGAATAGGGCATTAGAGTTACCTTGTTGAGGGGAGATGTTACTTTGCCATTTCTGAGGTGGGGAGCTACATATCACTTACACGGTACAAGAAAAGATTGATGGTCATTAGAGTTTATGTATGTAGACTTGTTCTGATTTGGAATATTGAGGAGTCTTGACCATAGATTAGTGGAACTTAGAGGTTGTTGAGTCTTGAACCTAGGTCCAAATAAGGTTCCAAAAAACTAAAATCCAAAGGTCTGACTGAGCTCCATACTCCAAATTAATGAAGACAAGTTTAATAATCAACCCTAATTCTTCTTTTGCTTTTCTTTCTCTTTTCACTTCTTTTTCAAATAAGTGTTTGCTAAGGGACTAGCAAAGGTAAAGTATAGGGGGTGACGAATCCCTGAACATCACTCTTTATTCTTTTATTTTAGCTAATTATCTTGGCAAAGCATCATGTAAATAAATATAAATACAATAAGTTAGCATTATGCATGCATGTGTTAATATGACATAATTAGCATGTATTTGTGCAAAAATAAAAGAATAAAGGAAAAGGAAAAGGAAGGAGGTAGTTAGAATAAATACAGAGTGACCCGAACCCCAAGAGAAGGCTAAGCATTGGTCTGATCGCCAAAGAAAACAAGTAGACAGAGATAGGACCCACTCTATATTGTACATATCATGGGTGTAAATAAATAATTGCCTTTGACAAAATAAAAATAAAATATTATTTTTACCTCCTTGTATATATTTCTAAAAATAAAACAAAAATTAGAAAAATAAAATAAAAATAGAATAAAATTCTCTCTCCTTTGTACATAATACATGTATATATATTCTTCTTTATTTATTATATACTTGTAAATAAATAATAAAAATACAATAAAAATTATTTTATACTCCAAAAATTATGTTGTAAATAAATAAAATGTAAAATTAGGGTATTTATGTAAAAATAAAAAAATAAAAATAATTGTACAAAATACATAGGTATATTATACATGTATATAATATACTATATTGTATATAGATTAATTTATTTTTCAAAAAAAATAAAAATCATAGAAAAATAGTTTGAAAAACAACAAACATTTTTCATTTTATACACTTTTTAATTTAAAAATATTTATTTTTTATTGAATTTGTAAAGTATTTTTTATATCGTATTTTCTGATTGGTTGGCTGGAATGTTGACCGCGGGTCAATGGCACCTTCTTCCCGGGTCAGACCAGGATCCTTGTCGCCGGAGCTTCTTCTCGATATTTTCCAGCCTGACTCCGCTCGCCTCTTGCCTTAGGATTTGGACCCGATAATCCTCGTACCTCTGACATCCTCGCGGGTCCATTGCCTGGTCCGGTTCCTTCTCGGGTCTCGCGCTTCTCTCTGATCTTTCCAGACCCTCGACAACCCTATATAACCTCTTCTCCACCTCCACAGTGCCCTAGCTCATGCCTCGCTCCCATTTCTAACCCTAGCCACCTCCAGCTGAGTGACAGTTGCTCGGAGCACCGCTCGGCACTCGATTTGGTGCAGCAGAGCCGACACTCAACCTTCGTGGTCGGACCTCCACCGCGAGTAGCCTCCCCCGCCTTCCACGACGAGGTTGAGGTCGTCACCCCGATGTTCATCCTCGCTTGGAGCTCAAGAGCACATCCCGATCTTTAGGTAACCTATCTATCCTTCGCATTTCCTTGTTTGATCTGATCTTTCCATTTAGCATCGCCGCGTGTTCACCTGCTCCGACCAGCCGGTCGGAGCCCCGCTACCGACTTCCAGCCGCTTCGATCGACCTGCATGCTCTCCCTCCACCTTACTCCGCAACATGATCACCCTTATCCCTGACCATAAGGTCGAGATTAGTTCCTAGATCTCCCATACCACCTTCGTCGGAGATCGAACATCACCCCCCTCCGCTTCTTTGGCTTTTAGAGTTAATAATCCAGACCGGAGCACTGTCCCGAGTCCAGGCTTCCCCTTGCAAGTGATAACACGTACGGAGGACCCCCGATTCCATCCATCAGAGGTTCACCAGAGTAGCTCCAGGCCCCCTTCATTGCCACGCTCATCCGACTGGTGGCTCCTCCATCGGACCCGCTCAGTCGACGTGAAAGCCTTCCACGACCACTCTTGTGCCTTTCGATCGACCATCGGAGCTGAGGATCATCCCCTTGGCTCCAGTGAAGTTTGCCCGACGTTGTTCGTCCAGGCATCTCCAGCACCATCAGATCAGCCCAACTTCTCCAGATTGCATCTAGACCGCCGACACAGCAGACTTTTCAGACCATTGGATGTCAGATCTGGCGCATCAGCGCCCTACGCCCCCGACCAGTTCTGGAGCGTCAGATCTGACACCTGCAGCGGATCAAAGTCGCATGTTGCACATCCACCACCGGCCTCCACGTGTCCCTACGTGCCTCTCACGTGCTGCAATGGTATATTGCACTCTTTGCCTCGTACTTTTTATACTTTACGTTTTAGTCGGTTAAATAAAAATTGTAGTTGGAACTATTTACACTTTAGTCCTTAGAGTTTCTGGTATTTGCATTTTAGTCCTCACTGTTTGGAGACACATGTCTGATCACGTACACTGTGGTGTTTTTGCAGCTTTTCTCTTGTAGTTTTTTATGGTTAATATTTGAATGAGAAAGTTTTTGAAATTGCATTTATGCTCCTGTATGTGGATTAAATGACATGTGTGTGTTTTCATGAGATTTTTGCATTATTTACCTGGGACTTTTTATGCATGTTATCGTTTAGTCCAGAGACTTAAACTTTTTACATTTAGGTCCCTATGACTTGTGTCATGTTTTTTATTGAATCAATATCAAATCTGCTCCAAAATTCCACAAAAATTAACAGTATCTCCTGCTACTGTATAATATTTTTGGTAATTTTTGTGACGCAATTTGATTTTATTTGCTATTTTCTAAAAATCAAAAATCCTAAAAAGTGTGCATGTCTAATTTAGCAAATCCATAAAAAATATAAATATACCCCTAAAATTTCTAAAAAATTCTTTATTGTTTTGATTTTTTTTAATTTCAGTAGTATTTTCATTTCATTATCTTTTATAAAACCCCTAAAAATCACAAAAGACCTAAAATCTTATAAAAATCATTAACAATTCTATAAAAATCAAAAAAAATGTGTTTTTAATTTCTATATTTAGTTATTTTTATATATTTTGACATAAAATTACAACCAGGATATTTTGGGCACTTTTAGATATTTTAAAGTTGCCTTTTCCTCTAGGTTGTACACTATTTTTATTTTTGTGCTTTCTTCATTTTTATAAAATTATATAAAAATTTGAAAAATCCCACAAAATACAAAAAAATTTCATATTCTTAAAAAATATAAAAATATTTTTATTTCGAATTTTTGAGCCTTTTTAGCCTTAACAAAAATTGTTGTAATGTGATTTCTTTTATTTTCTTATTCCTTTTCAATGAGAAAATCTAATAAATTTTGCAAATTAAAGACCACCAAAAATATGCCTTTTCTTCTCTGATTTCTCGACTACTTCGTAGGTTTAGCACGTGCTCTTTGTGTTCGACCCTGGTGGCTATACCAGGTTAAATAAATAGCGAGACAACTTCTTTTGATTTCGTGCTTGATTAGTTTTCTTGTTGAGTCCCGCTTCATCGATTGGGGTCGCAACGACCTTTATCTATTTCTGACACTTAACCCTGGTTGGCGGAGCGCTCACCAGACGGTGTTGTGCTTCTTCTTGTCGTTGCTATCGATTTACCTGATCGTCATCACGAACCAGGTATGCATAATTTTTCTGAGATGATTAAGGTATGATTAGGCTAAATATATGATTAATTTGCTTAGGGAGATGGGGAGCTATTTGGAGCGGTAATTATGAGTGTGAAGAGAGCTGGACTAGTGGCCTCACTTATGCTCATGTTGTTTCTTCTAACCGGTGGTTACTATGTTCATGTTTGTTGATCTAAAAAAATGAAAAGTTGAAGGGATAGATGAAATGATTTTAGCAAACTATGTGATGTATGCAGCAAAAGCGTGCTTCTAAAAAGAGGGATATGGATGTAAATGACCCAAAAGGGTGCAACCCAAATCGGCACCTTGAGAGACAAAATGAGTGATGGTCCCTCCTTTTGAGAGACAAAATGAGTGTTGGGTGTTTTGAATGGAGAATAAAAAGGAGGGTAAAATATTCGAAGGGAGAAATCCAAATCAGCACCTGAGGTGTCGATTTGGACTTTACATCCCAAATCGGCACCTAAGGTGCTGATTGATAACTATTTTTTAAAATATTAAAACTTGATACCTATTTAATTAATTACGAATATTTTGATAATTATTTAAGTAAAAGTCCTTTGGATGGGGTCTCAATTTATTGTTAGGTCTTAATGAATGGACTACACTAATATATAGTCAGGCTAACGAACGCGAAGCTTACTGTAACAATCTCACTCTTGTCCGATATGAATCATGTCTGAATGTTCCCATGTAGAGAGTTATTATATCAATCAACCATACAAAATATTTAATAATTCAACCACAAGTAATTTCATTGAAATGAGTAGATGTTTACATATAATCAACATGAAACAAAAGGAGAAGATATAAAGTGCACGATGGGAATGTTTTTATTACATGGGAACAAACATTCTCCTCAAATAAGAAGGTAATTAAAATGAAGGACCGCATCTAGGTAAGAAGTAACTAGTCCTCCAAAAAGTCACCAAGTGTCTTCTCCCGAACAACTCCTTTACATGGGGCACAAATCATAAGGTGGTTAAATAACCCAATGAAGCATTATACACAAAGATGATGTCAAAGAGAAAAGTGTTAGGTAATGTAACGACTTGTTTTTTTTGGAAAATAATTCCAGCGCATTATAATGCTACCATATTTTCCATATTCAAATTAAATTAGATTTTAATATCAATTGAATGGATTATTAATATTCCATTACTCTCTACATTTGATGACTGTAAAAAGGCATAACCCCAAATCCAACATCACTACTCATTGCAAGAAAGAGAGAGGAGAGGAGAGGAAGAGAGAAAGATATATTACGAGGGATTCATCTTCGTCAAAGGAAACGTTGGTGTCAAATTGAAGAAGAAGCAGAGCGCAGATGCATGACTGGAAGGAGTCGCGACGACCTCGATGGGGAAACGAGGTACGTATCGGATTAGGTTTTTATGTATGAGCGATGATCAATCCTGGATTTTCTCTCTATAATTGTATGTATCGATTTAGGATGACATATGGACACATAGATCAAATCTGGAGTACGAATTTAATTATTATTTTCGGAGAACAACACCTATACTTAATTATTTGACATGAAAATTAAACATCTAAATGTATGTGTCGTGACTACATCTGAAAAAGTGAGAATATTATGATCAACAACATCTCATTGTGAAAGTATCATGCCTATGATTTGAGACGTTTCGACATGCACGGATGATTGCACAGGAGAAAGTAGAATTTATAATTAAAAATACCGTGGATAGTCTTTATCTATAAAAACCCTGAGTGGCTCCTTCTTTGCATCTATATTGGATATAAAGAGATGAAATCTCCTAGTATACCATTAATCTCATAGTTCGTTAGTAGACAAATTCAACTGTGACTATCTCATGATCATGTAACGGGGATGTTGTTGTAGAACAAATAACAGTAGAAAATGGTTGTCAATCTGCAATGGCTTTAGAGGAAAATAGTCCTTAATATGTGCATTTTCGCTTATGAGGGATATTGATTATCCACCCAATTTGTGTTGGCATATACGATCCCACATGAAATAGCTTTTATCTTTTCGTTGAGCCAATTTTCCATAAATTCTATACCCATATTTTAAACGTGGAGTATTTATGTCATATGTTTGAAATCATGGGGTTTCCAATCCTTTTTCTATATTAGTGATAATATTAACGGCATTAATAGGTCACTAATCCGAGGATGTAAATTAGGAGCATCGGTTGATTCTTGTGAGAATATTTACATTTTTGGCAAGGGTATAGGCTTACTCTTAATCAATTTTGGGCAGATGCTAACATATCCTAAAAAGAACTTCAATTATGCTTGTTATTTCTTTTAATACATGATAGTCATGTCTTTTTTTCTGGTATAATGGTGGGTTTGGGGGTTCGAGCCTTGGTCTTTAGGTGGAAGAGCCAATGCTCAACCACCATACCAATTACGGATATAAAGTGTTACTGATGGCAATACGAAGGTTACTATTGCGTTCAATATTACTGATATAAAGTGTTACTAATGGCAATATGAAAGTTACTTATGCATTCAGTTACTGGTGGCAGCACGAAAGTTAATGACCGTCAGATTAAGATCTAACGATAAAGATCAGGGGTTCATCTCATCTCTAATGAGCACGGGGCCCATTGGATAAGTATATATACATATAGAGAGAGAGGGAGCCTTCCAAATAGGATGCATCCTTCCTGATATACCTATCATAAAAAACTATTTTTTATATTAATCTTTTCTATGAAAAATCATGTAACGTCATTCATGATAAAAAGATCTAGATGTGCAATAAGATCGTGAGAATATTACCTAAAGATCCAAACTTAATATGGAACATATAACGAGAGTTAAGGTGAATAATTGATATTAGGTGTATATGTAAGTATATGCTTAAGAAACAATGACCAATGTAGTGACTAGTTAAGATCAAGTTATTTGATCAAAAAAAGGAAAAGAAAATGATAACAAGGTGAATTGACTTTATCACTTAAGAGATAATGAAGATTTAAGGCACGAGACTCATAAAGAGTCACATGAAAGACCGCAAGGGGTCGTGTTAGCCCAAAGGGCAACGCCGCAAGGGGCGTATGATTGCAAGGAACCACAGAGGTAAAAGCTAAGTCCCCTACAACTGTACCTACACTGTCATGTTATCGTTGCAAGGGTCAACGTCACAATGGACATATGGTTGCAAGGAACCATAGAGGCAATGCTAAGTCATCTACAGTTGTAGCTACACTGTCATGTCATGTTTATGAACTGCTTGTGCCAGTGGTAAAGTCATCAAGGCTGTCTAAAAATCTAAAAATCAAGACAACCCTAAACAATGAAAATGTTATGGGCATATGTGAAATTAAGTTAATGCCATGAACATATATGCAAATGCCATGGGTGTATGTACAGTTATGTTAATGTTAAAATATATGTACACATGTACTGAAATGTCATGCAAGAAAATGGTTTCAAGAAAGAATAAACCATTACAAGTGATGAAAGAGATGGTTTAGAAAGGTAAGCCATTACATGTTATGAAAGAAATGATTTATAAAGGTGAACTTTTACATGCTATGAAAGAACTGGTTTAGAAAGGTAAGCCATTACATGTTATGAAAGAAATTGTTTATAATGGTAAACCGTTACATGTTATGCAAGGAAATGATTTAATCAAGATAAACCATTATATGTTATGAGAGAAATGATTCAAGATTAATAAACCATCACAAGTCATGCAAAAGCTATTTAAGAGGTTAATCCGAAAGAATGATCTAAATGATAAATGATACATATAAATATTATGAATTTCATGAAACATACCCCTTGTAATGAACAATGATAGATTATGTATTTTTTATGTATATTGCACATGCATACTCATATTTATGAAAGAACTAATATGGACCTTGTTAGCGAACGACTTAGACATGCATGGGACATCTAGGCACGCAATGATATTTTTCCAAGCGTACTCAAGTACATGAAATGTAACGGGTTAAAAGATCGTTAGAATTCTCTTGCATGGACTCCTATGCATACTGGGCATTAGGCTCATGCAAAATTATGTTTATTTATTTCAGGTATAGAACAAGTTTGACTAAGCACTCAAGTTCGTGCGGTTGACTCAACGAGAATTTCAGCGTGGTATGGATGATTACATGATTTATGATAGATATCTGTATGCCCAATGGAACAGAGAGCCATGATGTGAAATTATTTAGTTTCTTTTGCAAGTATACCCTTATTAATAATGTAATAATGGAACTCTCGGTTGAATTAGATTTTATGGATCTTTTTGAGAATGATTTTTGTATGCTCATTGATTACCATGCTTGTTTCGGTAACAGTTCGATCGCGTGAATTTAAGCTACGCGCTTCTGACGGTCATCGCGATCCGTTTCATTACAGGTAATGAGAAATTTCAATGAATGTCCACTTGGAGAAGTTAATAACAATAATTATAACTTAAAAGCAGGCAAAATTTGACATGCATCTTAATCCAATTTCACTTACATGTTTAGAAGATCATACCAGAATAAGAAATGATAACTACCGATTATTATGGCATTCAAATATGCAATTGTATCAAAATGCTCACAGGGTATAACAATAGAAACTAAGCAATTTCTTTTCTATTCAAGGTTGTTAACCATATTTTGATTGTTAAGTATGAGAGAAGGAAATATTAGCAGATTCATTTTGCAACAAGCATCTAAATGTATCTCAAAACCCCCTTACTACACATGATCGAGTGGCTACTCTCGAATTTATTCCATGCTAGGGCTACACATGTATGATTATATATTGCTTGTCACTATGAGAAAACACACGATGACATAATAACCAATCCTTGTCATGCGAGAGACGACACGTGTGTGACATATATATATATATATAGGGCTTATCCAGAGAGCCCTGTGCCCATTTGAGTTTTTTGAAAACCTAATGTAGGCTCTCCACGTGTATTTCCATTTGGGAGGTTGCCTATTTTGAAGGACGCGGTTTTGGAAGGATACTAATATGTTTGAGCCTTTTGTATTTACAATTATACCGAGTTCTTAAAAAAAGGAAGACGGTTTTGGACAGATAAATTCAAATCCTTAATTTCTTTTCGAATAAATAGTCATTGTACATTTGATCAGTAATGTATATATTGTACATAAATAATTATGTGTTGCGAGATCAGTAATATTGTAACAGTTGTCAGTAATTTACATCTGTAATATTACATTGTACTGAGATCAGTAATTCATTCATGTTACTCAAGTAATACATATTCAGTTCTCAAGTAATTATTGTTGTGAGATCTGTAATTAAGTATGTAAATTACTAATGTCCATACAAGAAGTACTGATTACAATTATCCATTTTACTGTACTCATTTTGATTGTTACTAATGTCATAGTTACTTAATACTTTGAGTGTTACTGATACACCTCTTATTTACTTATATAACATTTTTAATTACTTATAATGTATCGAATGTTACTGATAGCAATACATAAGTTATTGGTCACGTGGTTTTTTATAATTATTCCAACTTACTAATTCTATCGTCTTCTTTTACCTACAATTTGTTACAGGTTACTGATGCTTCTTTATATCTTACTTATCATATTCTCTGTTTTAAATTACAATCGAATCCTGCCTTCTTTACTGATGTAGTCTATTTAGTTACTTGCAATACGTCAAGTGTTACTGATAGCTACGTATAAATTACTGATGTAGTCTATTTACTTACTTGCAATACGTCAAGTGTTACTGATAGATACGTATAAATTACTGATGTAGTCTATTTAGTTACTTGCGATACGTCAAGTGTTACTGATAGTTACGTATAAATTACTGTTGTAGGCTATTTAGCTACTTGCAATACGTCAAGTGTTACTGATAGCTACGTATAAATTACTTAACTTGTATTTGATAGAAAGAACTTGTATTTTCTTAAGATACATAAGTAACTATGAATGGATTTTAATCAGTAGGAACGATAAAATAGAAAAGTAATACATGATATATTATCAGTAACATATGCAAATGTCATCAGTAACTTGGTATAATTACTGATGTAGTCTATTTAGTTACTTGCAGTACGTCAAGTATTACTGATAGCTACGTATAAATTACTTAACTTGTATTTGATAGAAAGAACTTGTATTTTCTTAAGATACATAAGTAACTATGAATGGATTTTAATAAGTAAGAATGATAACATAGAAAAGTAATACATGATACATTATCAGTAACATATGCAAATGTCATCAGTAACTTGGTATAATTTTTCTGAAATAATGATTTCGCTATCCAAATCCAATTGTAAGACATCCATCTTCGCTCCTTTTGATACGATCTTTTCATGATTCAAATTCATCCATGAAGCATCGTTCATCATTGCTTCTTTGGAATCCTGATCAGTTTCTATTCACAGATGATCCATCGCATTTGAAACTGAAATGAGAACTAAAAAATAAACGATCAAATTCTAACAATAAATAAATGTCTAATAAACAACGAAAAACTTACAAATCGCGGACTTGAAGACGACCTTCTTTCGTCACTGGAGATCTTGAGATTTCGCAGCAAGAACAAGCCACAGATGATTTTGGAAATTTTGAAAATAAATAAAATCCAACGTCAGATAGACTTAATTGAGAATCAGAAAAGGAAATCAGTCATGAGGAGAATGCGGAAGGAGTTTATTATGGTAAGGATTGATGCTAAAAAAAGGTAATGGATGAGATTAAATAGGATCATTAGATCATGATCCGAAGGATGAAAGCACGGGCTCATTTCGACTCAAATGGGCACAGGGCTCTCTGGATAAAATCATATATATATATATGGGGCTGGGGAAGCTGCACCCGGGGGTGTAGCTAACTAGCTGCACCTGACCATTTTTTTCATTGATTTTTTGTGTTTTTGAAATGAAACCTAGGGGGATTTAAATCACTATATATCACCATGATATCATACCAATTTCAACTAAATTCGATATTTCTATCATCTCCGTCAAGGCTATCACATTGTAACGGTCTCGGAATTATTGAAATTGACCATATCTAGATGGGCATGTTAGGAGTGATTGTTTTGCATGAAATTTGAAACACATATTCCACACAATAAACTAAGTAAATCCCCCATAAGTTTCCTTCAAAAAAACAAAATTCAATGAGAAAAATAGCCGGGTGTAGCTAGTTGGTTGCACCCCCCGGTGTAGCTTCCCTTTTCCCTATATATATATATATATATATATATATATATATATATATATATAGAGTGGCGATCCTGTGAGATGGGGATTCTGTGAGATGGTGAGATGGGTAATCTCAACCACCCATTTTACCATCGTTCACGACATGAAACCTAGGGGGATTTAGATAGAATAATGAGTGAAACACGTGTTTCAAATTTCGTGTAAAAAAAACACCCCTAACATGTCCATCTGGAGGGGGTCGATTTCAGCAAATCTGAGACCGTTAAAATTTGACAGTCTTGATGGAGGGGATAGAAGTCTTGAATTAAGTTGATTTTGGAATAGCACCATGATAGTATATAGTGATCTAAATCCCCCCAGGTTTCATGCTGTGAATGATAGTAAAATGGGTGATTGAGATTACCCATCTCACCATCTCACAGAATCCCCATCTCACAGGATCGCCACTCTATATATATATATATATATATATATATATATATATATAGGGACCCTTTCAAATGAGATGGGGTCTCATAGAGATTATAGTGAGCCAACAATAAATACGGTTGGATTAAGATCCGATGGATGGGATCAAAACCACCATCATTATATGGAATGGTTTTGTCGAAAAACCATTTCTATATATAGAGAAAACGAACGTGCGATTTTAATGGGATAGTAGAGAAAAATGCGGAACTACAAATTAGGAAAAACTACTTTCTTAAAAACAGATGCCAGGACGGCTAATTTATATAGTGAATAGCAAATAGTTCAAAAAATATTACTTTTTTGGGATAGTTTATTGAATAATACTTTAACCACTTGCTATTGTACGACACTTTTTTGAAATAAAGCTAATCGATTTACAAAAATTTGTTCATATTTTGTTGGTTTTAAAAGCAGCATATATAGTATATCTATGTCATGAGGATTAGTTAAATAGCTTAGGAGAATAAAAAATTTGTATCCTTATGATAACGATGTTTCATTACGACCAATTTCATTTATTGAACAATGTAAATATGTTTTGTATTGTAAAATTTATTAACAGATTTAATAATAAAATGTTACGTCGAAAATTTGAATACATTGACACAAATTTGAAATTGGAACATATAATAATACAAAGATTCTAATAGAAAATGAAATAACATATACTACTGAAATTTTAAAATTAATCGAATTTATTAAAAGCCGATGGCCTCAACAAAGTATACGACGCTTTTTTAAAATAAAAATAAGATTATAAATTTTTGAAATTTTGTACTTCTGTAAGATTGAATTGTAATTAATTTTTTGATAAACTTCTTTTGAATTTTACAAATGTTTGAAGATATTTTGAAATAACTTATACTATACTACAAAAATTGGTTGCATTAAAAAATATAATTCCTATTAGATGTTGCGACTTTACATATTAAAATTTTAAATTAAGCTTAATATGGAAAAAATTAATTAACTAATTATGAGAATGTATCGGCGGGTGGTTATGATAATACTAAAAACAAGGAAAGTAATAAATTACTTCCGAAAAGGGAGACCACGTTCACCTCCGACATTCCTGCCTCATTAAATCGACATAATAAAATTGGTGATAATAAATATTTCCAAATCGAAAAAATAGTCGGATATGTAGTTAATCGGTTAAGAATTTCCATAAAAAAAGGAGGGACGGTGGTTTTGATGGTGGTTTTCTATTGCAAAACCGGATTTAATCATGTCCATCAATTCAAATCAAACGGCTATAAATTGCGGCTCACCAAAATCACAATGAGACCCCGTCTCATTTGAAGTTTCTCCTATATATATATATATATATATATATATATATATATATATATATAATTTCTTTCCCCGGTAGTGCAACCTAAACTCTTTTCCTTTCCCACAAGTTCGAATTGAGACACTACACAATCTACCCAAAGCTTCTCGAGTTCACGACTCTCTTGGGTTATTATCTTCGTATTAGTCTATGTACCTAAGTGAAATATTCCAACTCAAATGCAACACCGCTTAATATTTCTCATTGGTAACATTTTTTAAAATACAGTAGAGGAGTAACACATAACTTAAAGAACCTAAGTTCTAAGTTACGACTCCCAATTATCTAAATAACTTCGAGACAGAGGTCCTCCGTATATAAATATCCAAACACATCTTTGTTTATGTCTCTACTTCCAATTGCGTTTAAGTCAAAATATTTAACTATGTACACAATGTTCATGTAGTAATATGAAGTTAATAAAAAGGAGGATCACAAAGTATCTCCAACACTTAATAGCTAAAAGCAAAAAAAAATGACACTAAGATGATCACAAAGTACTCTAAACCCCTTTATATTTAATAATTTTATCATGAATATCAATTATCAAAAATATGTTAGCTTTTATCCATCATTAATGTTATCAACATAATCACAAAGTTCAAACAATGCATAACATTCATAAAGGAAAGTAGTATCCAATAATAAGAATAATTTTAAGATTCAAATACCATAATGTAATTCAGAGCAATGTTAGTATACAAAATACGATTTAAGACACAATTTATGACTCAATGCATGCTCAATTTCATAGGAAAATACTCATTATAAATAAGCACATTTAGAGCATACTGGTATTTTTGTAACTTTTCACAATTTCTAGAAATTTTCAAAAGTTTTAAAAATTTAAAATATAAGTTTTATGATTTTATAGGATTTTAGAATTTTAAGACCTCGAAACACACATTTAAACAAAAGTAGAATTCTAGGGACATGTATACAATTTTACAAAAATCAAGGTAACTAACTATTGTCAACCCATTTTGCAAAAATTATCTGGGTATATTTTCCAAATCACTTTTTTCTCTGGACATGCATACAAATTCCCCGTTAAATCCTACGTTGTTAACATTTAAAAGAGTAATCTAAGTATGAAAAGGAAGAAGAGGAGGGATATTGTCATAAAATATCCTATAGAAATGATCCCCCACCATCCAAATTCTATCTCCAGATTTTGTGTGTGTGAGTGTCACGTGTCACTCCTTGGTTGGGTCGTCCACATGGGTGGATGGCTGGATCAGAGCATGGTCTCCCCAAATCTGCTTTTTTCTATTTTACGTAATTTTTTATGACAAAATTAATTTGACATACCAAATGATATTTAATTGCTATGAAACATGAGTTGTAGCTTAATGATTCAGTGTTGTACGTAAGTATGATCTCGAATTTTAAATCCAATGGTCAGAGCTTCCCATGTAAATTTCTTAACATAAAACACCTAATCTGATGCAGTTTTCTTCCCCATCATCATGATCCGATCAAATCATATCCGATCCAACTCCAATTTTGAATTTAGTTCATAAACCTGTAGATTTAATATTATCAACTCTCATATTATGAATTTGATATTCAAAATCATCAAACTTAAAATCGAATTCCCATCTCTTTACAATGACCCAATCCAAATCATTTTCAATTCGATCTTCGTATAATCAATCTAATTATAATATCAGATTCTATATCTATTAATCCACTCTAATTTATTTTCCACATCCAAAATTCATCCACTTAAGATACATCTAATATATATATAATACGCTAAAATCTAACAATCGAATATCGATTTAGCAACCAATTAATTTATCCATGCAATCGAAATTCGAGTTGCATCAAATAAAAGGTATGGAATGGCATGGTGATCAAAAAGCGGTTATATCTAACAAGGATTACAAGGCTTGAAACATGTCAAAATAAGAGGATAAAAGGGGGTATAAGGAGCATTCACCCCCATGTCCTCACCAACATAAACTTTATCATCAGCTGCAGAGCTCCTCGTAGCATCAGACTGCTACTCAGCCTCCTTGACCTTTATGGCCATCATCCACTAATAAATCTCCAGCAGCATAGTGCTGATTCGTATTTTCGAGGGTTTAAGTATCCGATTTTGTTATCAGATAGTCATTGCGATCCCACAAAAAATACGGATCAAACAAATAAATTACCAGGCTTCACTATAATATACACTAGGCATGGCATAGGATAAGTCAGGGTCAAATCCATAGGAACGAGAAGATTCTGCACTTTATTTTGCGAATAAAAATACTTTTATAAATTATTTAGAGTTTTTGCAAAATGTTTGATAAGCTCAATAGGACAATGACTGCAATGAGATTGAAAGAAAACAGTGGTGCGGGTTGCTGATGATGATCACTCCCCTTGTACACGATAATCTCCCGTGCTTATGCAACTCTAAATCTCATGGATTTCTCAAATCATCATGATCTTTGGTGTCCCGGCAAGGTGAGTTTTCTGCGATTACTCATGCGAATGAACTCAAGCCACATGTCACGGTCCGATTTTTCAGTAGTCGTGGATGGTCACCAGTAAATTCAAAGCATCGTGATATTCTTGCAGATACCTGCACGAAAGAAAAAATAGAAAAATTATGATGGATATAAAAATTTAAGGTTATGAAATAAAAAGTATATAAAAAAAATATTATGGTTGACAGCTCATGAGGAAGTCTCCGGAATCGGATTCGTAGTGTCCGAGAAATCAATGATTGATGGATATTGGCGGCACTCGGGGTGGAGCTTCAGTAGTCGGATTCACTGAGGATCCAAATACACAAGTCAACGAGATCACTCCGATATTTCATCGATACTAAAATAGATGATTACTTATGATGATGAGATTTTGTTGGATGGTTACTAATTGATGATGGAAGTAGATGATAATGAAATGGGTTGGCAATCGAATGATCGTACACGTTACATAATCGTTTCCAATGGAAGGACACGTTCCCTTAATTTGGTCATGTACACGTCTTTCACCTTGGCACCAATTCCTTGGCATATTTTCCCATCTATGGTGTCTTTCCACCACAACGGTGGTTGAGACATTCCCATCTATGTTGGGTAATTCCAACGGCCAACACTCTATTAATCATGTCAATGCATGGTGTCATGTTCCCATAATGGACGTCCACACCCATTTTGCACATCTTCATACACCCACATTACTTGAGATAATAAAGGTGGTGTCCATTTATTCAAGTTTAGAATTTTAGGGATGGATTAGGATCGGTTGTGTAGTGAGATGAAGTAGACATTGGTGACCTAGAATTATTTTAAAAGGTATGATATGTTGTAGCCATTGAGAATTCAAAGCTAAAAGGATTTGATTGTGGCAGTAACTTGAAGAAGTAATATTAAGATGGTATCATATAAAACTTCCAATCTTCCTTTGTTCGAATGGTAAATTCTTAGATCATTTTTAGTGATTCATTACCTCATTTTCTATCTGTGTTGTGCATGTGAAACAATACAATGAGATCGAATGGTAATGGTACTTGCCTACGGAAGGGGAGAATGAATAAATGGTAATGTGGATTGGAATAGTTATAATAGATACAAACGAATGCATTGAACAAATGAATTATTCAAATGCATAAATACGTCATTCATAGAGATTAATTATGGATCATTTAATGTATGATGAAGATAGTGCAACTTGCTTAAAATATTATGAAGCAAATGTTGTGTGATTTAGTGTATGGACTATTTTAAAGTTTTTCATAATTAGGTAATGACCTCTAATCAGTTGTTTCCTCTTGAGAAAATACGGCATACCTGGTTTGTGGAGCCATGTCTGCACTTAACAGATAAGTGGTGATCAGAAGATGGACACTCATCATGAGACAAGAGGGAAATCAAGGAACATCTCATGTTTGGTCTTATTAGACATATATATAAACAATAGTGGGGTATGGTTCATGAGTTTGTACTCAATGGGATGATCTTGCTCTGATACCATCTATGTAACATCCTCGCTCCGAGATGATCCAGATCCTTTTCCAATGTTCCTGTGTGGAGAGTTATTATATCAATCAACCAAATGGAAAAGTTAGTATTTTCGTCGAGAAATTATCAGCGGTCAACTATAACCGCCAAAAATAAGTGTTATTTTGGTAGTTACGGATGTAGTCGTCGCAAACTTTGGGTTGTAGTTTTAAACATATGGTCATGCTATTTTTGACGGTTAATAAACTGCCAAAAAAGACAGGTTTCGACGTAAATATTTTTTCGACGGTTGCCCTGACCACTGAAAATGATCAACCCAAATTTCCAACATCAACATTTCACTCCCCTGCCTCCTATAACCTAACCCTCGATATCCCCCTCATATTCCCAGCCTCCCTCCTCCACCTCCAATGACCGATCCATCACTGTCGGCATCCCCTCCCCCTCCTTCAATCTCCCTCCCCTCCACCACCTTCCCTTATCTCCCCTTAGATATGGCAACCTTCCCCTCCCCTCCTCCACGCCTCCGCCCCATCTCCCCCTCCTCCGCCTCCTCATATATGCCCCGCATCTCCCTATCCGCCTCTTCACCGCCTCCCTCCTCTCCTCCAACAATCCTTCCCCCTCTGGCGACCTCCTCTCCTCCCTCCGGTAACCTCCATCCTCTCCGCCACCTTCGCCTCATTTCCGACAACCTCTCCCCCATCTGGCCCACCTCCGGCCCATCTTCCCCTCTTTTGCCTCCTCATATCTTCTTCACCTCCTCATCTGCATCTTCGCCACCTCCTCCTCTTCTCTTCCGTATTGTGCCCATGTACCTCTGTGTTGAACGTGCCTATGTGGTTCCATGCCTTGAAGGAAGGTATAACATCAATCATTTAACATTTTTTTTGTAATTAATTTCATGATATACCGTGTTAGATTATAGATTTATGATATGAATGCATTGATCTTTACGATGTCTATGTTAATGATTATTTTGTAATGGCATGTGCATTTTTGTTTAAATTTATACCATATATTAACAATGGACATGTAATGGAATTAGCTATTCATGGTGGAATGAGTACGAATCGAATGGGAACTTGTGTTGAATTGAGTATCTTGTTATGGAATGAGCATCTTTTGATGAAATGAGTATGACATGTATGTTTGTATGTATACATCTTTGTATCTATGACTTTATTTATGATGAAATGAGAATCGAGCATCATGATGGAATGAGCATCTTGTGATGAAATGAGTATGATATTTTTCAATAAGTTTTGCAATATATATGTAATGGCTATGAGTATGTGTATGTATGTTTGCATGTGTACATCTTTGTATCTATGTGTTTATGTATATGTATGTGTATCTAGGTATCTACGAGTATGTAAGTATATATGTCAGTGCGTTCTTTTTGAGATGTGTATGTCATCACATTGTAACCATATGTTTCTATGTGTCACATTAAAATCATAATTAATGTGGTATGGGTCAAATTAATTCCTAGTTAGGTAGTTAAAATTAAGTTAAAATAACTAATTATACATAAAATCGTACAAAATAATTCACACGCTGTGTGTCCCATCCATACCGAATTAGTGTGTGGCCTTGCACAACAGGTAGCTTGTGCAACATGTTGGAAGATTTCATCACTTCCAATAATGTTATACTTTTTTATTTTTGAGCACAATACTATTGGACTCACTTCGAGATGAGATATCCCGGTTCAATAATCATGGATTTTGATGTGTATAAGTGGAAGAATTTTTTTGCAGGTACATACCCACATAATGATAATGTTAGGTCACATTATTTAGGTACATAATTAGGGACACGTCAATCCATATCCTAAACGTTAATGAGCCAAATCTATATAATGTCTGGTCAACCTAAATGGCTAACTATTTTATAGACATCTTGTTGTTCTCATATGTGGCATGCACTTATGAGACGTAAGGTATTTGTATAATGGTATGTTTATGTTGTCTTTCCTTAGATTTTGAAGGTCCCAAACTAAGGGGATCCATAAAAATTCAAACTCTATTATAAGATGATCTTTGTTACATGCATAAAAAAAATTTATGAGCACACATTCCGATGGTGTAATTCCTCTCCTCCTTAGTATACCAAATCAGTCTTGATTGACTCATATTTTACGAGCAGATCATGATTGTTTTATGAGGCATACTGAGGTGGTGTGGGGTTATGCTGTCGGAATTA